>BQNB010090059.1:0-27244 GCA_026074375.1 Tanacetum coccineum
ATTTGTATACCGCTTTGACATAGCTAAAATAATAGTTCCGCCAATTTCACACTTTACTTTGTTAACCTCTCTTTCATTTGATGCAGCGTAAAATAGACAAAAGTCAAAATTATTAGTTCAATGGTGAGTTGCTGAAAAACACTATTTATAAAAACAATATAGATCAGCTAAAGTGTCTGCAGAAACATGATCTGGCCAGTCTCAACCCGTTTTCCAACCCACACAACTTGTACTATTTTAAATGTAAAAGGAGTATGTAGCCACCTTAGATCCGCCATGACCTGTACTTTGCCCTCAGGACCATGCAAATCATAAAAGAAAAGCTTTGACGAAGACTCCCGTTTGCTCATCAGTCTCCCTGAAAATAATGCAATTATCAAGATCGTTATGATAGAAGGAACCTGCCTAAGGTATATAATCATGATTCATGTACCCAATTCTGCTTACCAGCCAACGATTCCCGTTCTCCTTCCCGATGCTCCCCACTTTCTAAGCTTTCATACTTCCCTATATACTCCATAATGGAACTTGTGGTTTGGAACTTGTGAGGATATGGATTTAATCCTGCAGTCTTTTGAGCAGCGAGTGTGTTTATCCGATTGCTAAAGTATTGCTGCAAGCAAGAAAGAGACATGTATAATAATTTATAACTTGAAGGCTAGGACGATTATATGATACTATTAAACAACAATTAAGTTAGACAGCAATGCTTAGCTAGCTCGTGTGAGCCTTTGCAAGTTTTGACACAATAGCTGCCACTTTTCAAAGCTCTAATAACAAGACTGTTATATTTACTCTTGAATATATTACAAACACGAGACAAATTATACCGTTGGATCCATGTCCTCGTCGGGCGCAGAGGACTGCTTCCCTGCTGACTTTGGCATGGCAGCAGCCTGAAAAAAAAGGGATCATTTTAATACTTAGGTTTAGAGTGACGATCAAACACAATACTTGCTACTAATACGTTCTGAATTACGATGACTATCTAGTGCAAATCACAGCCAGTTTATTTATACATAAAAAACAACTGGCAATATACAAATCCCTAGCATATCCCAAAAACCACCAACACATTACTCCGAGAAAGATATTAGTACAATGCTTTAATTTATCTAGCAATCACTCAAACTATGGTGTTCTTAAAAGCATCATCAGCATAACAGTCAATAAATCCTTCTTAAAATCAAAATTTAAATCCTATCCTTAACAAGTATCGAATTATAGGGGTGTTCAGGATTGCTTACATATTCTGCTTCTGCTTATAAATAAGCAATTAAAATAACAACAACGACAACCATACACCCTTACCCGAGAAAACTGCTTCCGAACAGCACTTTAAAATACGACTCAAAACAGCACTTTGTAATAAGCAGCTTGCTACATGCTTATCAAGATCTGCTTATTTACTCTAATAACTGCATAATCGCTTAGGCTTAAACTAAGTGGTCCCAACTCCCAAACACCTAAACAGCCTAAATTTCACCTACATTAAATTCCCATTATTTCAAAATGAAATCAATAAAAACAAATTTTATTCCACATTCAAATCAAATAAACCTTAATTCACATATTCACCTATATACAACAAACCAACCACTTAAACTACCTTCACAGTGAAACAAAGTACTAACTTATTATATGGGCTTATATAAGCCTATTATATCGAACTAACCTTATATAAGCACATATGTCGCAAAATAAAATAGGGCACATGGCAAGAAAATGTACATGCCATTTATTGCTTTGTTGTGTATACATCATACTTTTGAATTCCATCTATTGTGTGTATTTTGTGACCGTTTTACCCTTCCATTTCACATTTTTACGAATTAAGAGGGGTAAAATGGTCACAATAAACGCCTATTAAAAGTGTGATGTATACAATAAGAAAAGATATAAGTGGCTACTCAACAAAGTAAAAAGTGACGAGTTAGACACAAATAAGCTTAAACAAACAACCCTCCAATAATGTAATTGTATAAGGGGGAGTTTGTTTCGGCTTATATGTGGGCTTATGAGCTTACTTGATTTCAGCTTATATATTATAAGCTCCATATTTCTAGCTAATTTTGGAATATATGGGTTTATATAAGTTTATGATACCGTAATAAACTAATATAAGCACACAAGTCTCTAAACAAGCCAGAAAATTGGGGCTTATGATATATAAGCCGAAATCAAATAAATAAGCTCATAAGGCCACGTATAAGCCGAAACAAACACCCCTCAAACAAACAACCCTCTGATAACGTAGTTGCGTGGTAATTATATAGTGTAAAATGACGCAAATTCTAACGCTAAACGCTTCTTCAAATAAAGTATTTAAAACGCCAAATGCGAAATGAGCTTTCAGTTTTAAACAGTAACCACTCCTAAACTAACCTCCAACAGTAAATTGAAACTTTAAAAAATAAACGAAATTTCACAATCCAAAAAGAACCAGCGGCACAGCTTGTTGCTCGTTTGCGTTATGTAAAATTATAAGTTATTATAATAAAAAAGAAATAAAAAAATAAAAGTAAAAATGTTTAAACCTTCTTTGCTTTCTCTTCTTCTTTTAAACGCCTCTCTTCTTCTTTCTTCTTGTTCCTCATCTCCTTCTTCAATGCACTTTATAAAAAAAAAATTAAAAACATTAATTAATTAATTAAACCCTAATTTCACTCAAATTAAATAAAAATGAAAAGTGTAAAGGGTTAGTTACTTTTTGCTTATGGTTTCTCCTTCAACTGGCACTTTGGAAGTATCTGATGGTTCCGCCATTGTTGTTGTTTCAGGAAGATTCTTTTTTTTTAGGGTTAATGGCGGCTCTGAAGTGTTGTAGTGTGTGTTTTTATGGATCAGGGTGGTTATTTATATGAAGGGGAGTGAAGGGTTGGATTGGGGATTTGGTGAAGTTGAAGGGGTAAAATGGTAGTTTTATATTTCTTGAGGTGAACATCAAACCTTGGTGCACAAGGAAATACTATATTGGGCCGTCTTTTACGGTGTGTAAGTTTGACGATCGCACATGGCTCTAAAATTTTAAATGCCTCAAAATTTGTCCCGTTAAAAGTTATATGTATGTGTGTATATATATTTTTTTTGAAAAAATAATATTTAAATGAGAAAGCATCTTAAATGAGTAATATGTTGAAGGTTTTGATAAATAATTTATAAACGGTATATGTAACATTTTTGCTTGAAAGGCCCCTTAACAAATTCAAAATTTTAAAAACGGCCCTATTCTCAAATTTCCTAAAACTTAAAAAAAGTTGTATACTACCGTGGTGCACAAGGAACTAATGAATTTTTTTGGGTAAAGGAGACAAACAACCCCGGTAAATTATATTACACCAAAAAAGTCAATGAAGTACAATGGAATGTGACTATGTGCCACATTAACCTCAAGCTAATCGGCTTGAACAGCCCCTACTCATATGACATGCCATATGTGCATGGCAAAAAATGTATTGTTACGAAGATACTCTGAAAACAAATTATCAACTTAAAAAACACATACACTAGTTGACGTATTAGACCCGGTGGCGGAGCTACAATATATTTATTTTTTAGGAGGGCCAAATGTATATAAACTCATTTTGGGAGAGCCATTGTAGTAAAATGCTATTATATTAAATCAATATACTTTAATGAAAATAGTCCGCTTTTATGTATGACCTTCTAAATTGTAGAAGGGTCACTGTCCTCCTTTGTCCTCATGTGCTCCGCCTATCATTAGACCCAAGTCAAAAGTTTGAAAGGACATTCAATTTGTCCCAAAACGAAATGCGAGTTGAACCTGATGGATGCGCCAACTTCTTGACTCTTGAGTGTTGTCTTCGTTTAGCCCATTGTGAACTTCGTAATGCACTTATTGAACATCGAGATCGGTTTTGAAACAACGAATATTGGAAGCTTATCTTATTTTATAAAAAATGTAATTGACATAGCGACCTTGTATGACAAAAATGTCACAATGGAAAATCTTAGACACACCAGCTGTTTAACTAACAAATATTTGTATAGTGGCTTAATTGTAGTACATTTTTAAGTGTTGTAGTGTGTGTTTTTATGGATTAGGGTGGTTATTTATATGAAGGGGAGTGAAGGGTTGGATTGGGAATTTGGTGAAGTTGAAGGGGTAAAATGATAGTTTTATATTTCTTGAGGTGAACATTCCGTTTCTATTGGTCCCACGTAGCTAAGAGAGAAAAAAACATTAAATGATATCAATCTCAGCCATCCAAATGTTCTCAATATTAAATCTCAATCATTGAAAATAAAAAATAGCCTATTTTGTAGCTATCACCCATCGGCTGTGTTAGGGATTATATGGATAAAAGGTATAACTGCAACTCCTAACTTTAAGGATATCACTTGTCACTATCCTCCCAACAAACTCTGAATATTTTTCTCCCTATTTTGAGTTCCAAAAATGGCGCCATTTTTCACATACAGACTCTATATAGAATGGAACATAGCCTCAGTGTTGTCACTCTCAATATCATTAGTCACTATCATTCTCAAAAGAAGCTATACTAGATATCTTGGCACATAATAACCCCTTCCTATTTAATCTTTCAAACTTTGTGAATGAGACCACCATTGCACAAAAGAAACGCTAACGTGAAGAGAACCTGAAGAACTAGAAATGGGAAGATGTCATTGTCATCGATGATGTCGATGTCCATACAACCAGCTTAATGTTTAACATGTGACGGACAACTTTATTGCATCAAAATTACATTTCAAGTATTATAATGATTTTTGCTGAAATATATTTATTTGAAGTCGGTTGTTGTTATCTTCGTCTGTTTTTTCTATGTCAAGAGATTTGTAATTGCTGTTTAGTTTCTGGTCTTATATCGGTTTCGAAGTAGGAGATGCTTTATTTTCTTGGGCCTTGCCAGCAGCTACTAAAATTAATGGCTTAAGGTGCATTATTTTGTAATCTGCCTCTGTCATGTCCTGTATTTCGGCTCCTGCATATTATTATTGTTTTGAAGAGTCTGCTGTAATAAGTCATATCACAACCTTAAAAACCTGCATATTAATAAGTCATATCATAACCTTAAAAGTTTCATGTAATGTTCTCAATATGACTTATTTCGATGGCTGGGATTGAGCTTCATGTATTGTTCTCATGGATGTTTATTTTATGTTTTGCATGTCTAATTACATAATGTTCATTTTTTTAAAGACCTTGTATATTGCAAAATCTACCTGACCACATAGGAAAGATGTTGCTACTGTATCATACAAAATAGTTGAATACAATACTTCAGTTCTTTTACCCATATATTTTGTATGTAGCCATTTTTATAATAAGAAAGGCAATGTCTGATCAATGGTCACTCTCTTACTGAATTTGATCTAACAAAACATCGTCGACTAACCTATTTTTTCATGTTATTGTTAACATTTCACACCATACATATGATAACTATACTCCCAAACACTCATTCATTTCGACTATATAGGATTTTGAAACTTATTTCCAAACACCACTTTCTTAAAATGGACCGGTTTGTAAAATGGGTCAGTTTCCAGTTTCACACAAGCTCATAAGCATGCATAATATGTTAATCAAACCCCTTTAATAGTGGTGACAACATTTCAACACATATACAACATAAAAAAAACTATACATTCGCCGTTACATCGTAATTACAGCTACGCAACATATCAGACTAATACTAAATCTATCTTCATACATCTATGGTATGTCAAGCGACATTGTAAGAGTATAACCATCAGCTGCCTACGCAACATTTTCCCCCATCAACATTGTAAGAGAACTCTCAAGTTGATGAGAGTGAGGTTGATGAGATTGTGGTTAATGAGCCTCAATTTGATGAGGTTGTGGTTAGTGATCCTCAAGTTGATGAGGTTCATGTTGATGACTGCTTGAGCTTGATCGTTTTAGTCTTATATGCATCCTTAAACATTATTTTCTTTTTTTTTCTTCATGTTTACTTTGATCAACGATAATAATCTTAGGTTGGCTACTTTGAACTTCAATCATGCATGTTCTACTTTGAATTTCGACTTATATGTTACATTGATAAATTATAATGCTTTTTTATATTTTTGTTGATATATGTTTTTAAAGATTCAGTAGTGATATGTTTACTAATTGATTTTTTACGTGTGACCCGTGCAACACACGGGCATTACACTAGTTAAACTTTCGTGCACAAGGAAATACTATATTGGGCAGTCTTTTACGGTGTGTAAGTTTGGGCGATCGCACATGGCTCTAAAAATTTTAAGTGTCTCAAAATTCGTCCCGTTAAAAATTATATGCATGTGTATACATATTTTTCTCGAAAAAATAATATTTAGATGAGAAAGCATCTTAAATGAGTAATGTGTTGAATATTTTGATAACTAATTATCATTATAACTTATAAATGATGACAGCTTATATATATAACATTTTTGCTTGAAAGGCCCCATAAAAATTCAAAATTTTAAAACCCCTACCGTGGTGCACAAGGAACTAATGAATTGTGCATGGCAAAAAATGTATTGTTACGAAGATAGTCTGAAAACAAATGATCTTTCATAACTTAAAAAACACATACACTAGTTGACCCATAGTAGTAAAATAGTAGTAAAATGCTATATTAAATCAATATACTTTAATGAAAATAGTCAGTTTTATATATGCCATTCTAAATTGTAAAAGGATCACTACCCTCCTTGGTCCTCATGTGGCTTCGCCCATCATTAGACCCAAGTCAAAAGTTTGAAAGGACATAGTCACTTTGTCCCAAAACAAAATGCGAGTTGAACCTGATGGATGCACCAACTTCTTGACTCTTGAGTGTTGTCTGTGTTTAGCCCATTGTAAACTTCGTAATGCACTTATTGAACATCGGGATCGGTTTCGAAACAACGAATATTGGAAGCTTATCTTATTTTATAAAAAATGTAATTGACATAGCGTGCTTGTATGATAAAAATGTCATGGAAAATCTTAAACACACCAGTTGTTGTAACTAACAAATATTTGTATAGTGACTTAATTGTAGTACATTTTTTTAAGTATATTGTTGTTTTTTGTTATCTCTAAGGTTTCTTCGAGATTGTCCAAATGGAAGCTTAAACTCCTTTCTATAGACGGCCGCCTTACCCTTTTAAAGTCGGTTCTCACCTCGATTCCGCTTTATCATATGTCTATATTCAAGGTTCCAATTGGCGTGTTAAATCATTTGGAATCTATTCATCAGAATTTCTTTTATGGAGTTGATGGTTCTGATAGGAAGCTTGCTTGGATTGGCTGGAATATGGTTCTAACCTCAAAAAAGAATGGTGGTCTTGGTGTCTCTAGTATTTTTTCACATAATCGCGCTCTTCTTTTCAAGTGGGTTTGGAGATTTCTAACTGATGGTTCGCCTTTGTGGACTCGTTTTATTAAAGCCATCTTTAGTAACAAAGGAGCTTTAGATACTCATAAGTTGATTCCTAGAAGATCTCCATGGCAAGACGTAACTATTCATTCGCTTCAAAGTAAAGGTATAAATCTTATGGATTTTATAACACCCTGTGTTTTTAAGTCATTGACGACGTCGATAAATTCACAATGTACCTTTTGTATTGTACGCATTTGCTTTAAATCATAAATGTTAAGCTAAATCGCGTAAGCTAAAAATTAGCATTCAATGTAAACGGGCATCAAACAATTAAGCGTTTACATCAATCAAGTATTAAATAATTATTTTGAGAATAATTATGATCCTTGTTCATTTATTTTATTGCTTACGTAAATTAAATACGTTTCGCTATAAATGTACGTTTAGGCGTAACCAGAAGCACATAAATTTATCTACGCTTCAACAAATACCCACGATTGTACCCAACACTCAAAGTTTTATTAAATTACCCAAGTTAATATTTCTTTACACGCCCCATATACAAGAAATAAATAAGCAGAGACTTACAATTCAAGTATACTATATATAACAAACAACACTTATAACCTTCAATATTATAAGTAATACTTGCACATTTTTACCAAGATATTACTAGAAAATATCTAGTGCATCAACCCTTGAAATCATGGGATAACCTCAACTTTTTGGTGACAAAGGGACATGAAAATTTATGAGCTAGTATGTACAAACAAGAGTTAGTGAGGACTAACTAGTGACTAGTGGTTTTGACCACTAGTCACCCCCATTTTAGGGATCTTTGCCGCACCCTCCTTGTGGTTATTTACTTGGTTATTTAGTCTTTGCAATATCACTTCTATCTAGTCATGATTACTTATAAGTCTGTACACTTATAAAAAAAATAAAAACTGTTCTCCCTTTTCTCCTCCTCTATTTGCTACGCAACAATCACCACAAAGACAAACCATGACAAACTTTGTACCACATTACACACTCTTATATAGCATAACTCAAGGATACCTTAAAGTATTGTTAAATTAAGTGTCCTTGGTTATCATTCAGTGTTGAAGAAAAGGAAGAAAGCTAGGTTTTTTAAAAGAAAAACTAGGGTTTTTCCTAAGCTTGTTAACTTGGGTTGATATCTAACATGGGTTTAGACATTGTTGCTATCATTCCTAACATCTCAAAAGGTTATCTAAAACTCTCCATTATTTCAATAAGGCATGATTTTTATGTGTATATATGATGTCGTATGTATGTAAAATCACCATAGGACTTTTCAAAACAATGTTTAATGGAAACCTACTTATGGTTATAATTTGTGTGCACTTATTTCATAGAGTTGTCATATGGTTTAATAATACAAGGAATAATGGATCTAAAAAATATTATACCCATAATTGGTTAAGCTAAAAAGAGTTATGCAAATTTACGGTTTAAAAAGATCACTTGATATGTTTCCAAGTAAAAGTATGATAAATGAACATGTTTAATAATGTTTATGAAGCTTTTAGGGCCATGATATATGAACACAAAAACAAAGGTCGATAATGGAAGTAAAAAGACTGTATATCATTTTAAGTAAAGTTAGAAAGTATAAGATATAAAAACAAGGTTAAAAAGAATAGACTTAAAAAAGTCACCCAAACTTTCTGTCCCAAAAGTGTATAAAAACTTACTTAAATTATGTTTTTTTATAAGGATAAAACATTTTCCCGAACCATTCCGAAAAGGTAAGAAACTTGTTCAAACAGGATTATAATCGTTAAAAACGAGTTATACGTTAATATAAAACGGAGTTTATAAAATAACTTTTATAAAACTTATATCAAACAGAATAGTTTGATATTTTTAACAAATAATACATATTTTTTTGATTCCAAAATGATTAAGAAACGTAATTTTTCAATAATAACGGGGAACGAGTTATGAATTTCGTCCGCGAGTTTTACGAACAATTAATACTTTTATAAAACTATTTTTATAAAAGTTACTGTTCATGACAGAAAGTTATATTTTTGTAAACCTTATAAATTGATAGGATTTTCAATAACGAGAACGTGCTCGAAAGAATCACTAAAAACGGAGCTATAACGAATAAAATACGACATTTACGGGTTTTACGACAACAAATACGATTTAAATAAAACTCACGTCTGATGTGAACAGTAAAAGTTACTGTTCACCAGAGGGTCAAAATATGGAAATTGTCAAATTATGATAACTCGTCCTAATACGAAAGCGTGGGCATAAGAAACGTCAAAATCGGGCTTAAAACGCAAAAGTTATGCTAGTTTTACTAAAACGGTAATTATAAACGTTTTTACTTATTAAACGTAATTTTACCAAAACCATTAGTTGGTGATTGAACTATATAGAATTATATGTGGTTATCAAAGTACTATATTACTAGGGAGTTTCATAATGAGGCCTCTTCGGGGTGGCGTATCGATGAGTTGCTGGATTTACGATTTAAAGTGTCCTAGCTCCTCATACGTTCACTACATGACCTCTTAATTATGATAGCCCGAACGATAGTATGATGTGACTAACATAGACCTGTATATGATGTTAGTTAATCAAAGTACATGGTACTTATACGACCTATGATAATTTAGGTTGCATTCGATCTTTTACGTGACGCTTTATCTGCGATATTTGGATTATCAGAACTCAAGGTGAGTTCATAGCCCCACATTTTTACGATTTCAATGATTTATATGTCACACCCCGTAAATTCCCGGTTAGTATTCTGACCCACTCCGGTTATCTACTTTAAATTTTATTCATTACGTTTAAATCTGACAGTTTACCGAGGAACTAAACTGCGTAAAAACTGAGAAACGTCATCGGACGCGTTCCGGCATCGGTTATAAATTAATTTAGGCTTAATATGTGTTATATTAGCTTTCCTGAGTGTTTCGTGATTTTTAATCACCCCCGATATTAATTTTAGGGTTTTATCCTTTAAATTACGTTTTTCGCGTTTTAGACCAAACGGAACCCCGGAAACTCGAAATCTTTTCGTGTAAACTCAAGTTATAGATAATATTATACCCTAAGCTTAAAAATTTTATTCACCTCTTCTTCCCTAGCCAAATGTGGTGCCTAAACCACAACAACATGTATACTTGAACTCTAAATTAAATCAACAAGCATCTTTCTTGAAATCCCATGCATGTGCTCATGCTTACACAAGATAGTGACACATGAGAATGTCATTCTCATGCACCATTTCTCATGTTGATAAGACCATGTGTTTACTTACACAATACTTACACCTTTGACTCCATTTTGACCAACTAGAAAAGATGTTATACATAATGTGAGCCAAGATAACAAAATTTGAACCATCATGGTCCTTGTGAGCATAGTTCGGCCGAACCAAGGGTGCCCACACCCTTGGTGTGTGTTGGTCACTTGTGTATACACTTAACCTTAAAACCCTAACTCTTCCACTATAAATACAAGAGCCAAGGTTATGAGGAACAGGTCAAATCGTTCTTGCTGGACTATAACCGTTTTTTCAAACATTGCATTCATAAAAAGGGTTTTTTATGAGACACTAGTTGTTTGCATTAGTTAGTTTTACTAGATGCTTACATGATGCATATACGTGTTCATATTATAGTACGTACGTTCTTGTGGGTATATTGTATATATACAAAGATGGTTTGCATTCTTTCAAACAAACTCTACAATTATTTATATAAGGGATATTTATATTATAGGTGAATTTTCTTAGGGCTAGGTTTTTTTATACGATAAGTCGTAGGTCCTAAGCGCTTACCTAAACTTTAAGCTATCGAATCAGATGACTCTTCCCATCATTCTTTTTGCCCTGAGGGCATATTCATATTAAAAACATAACAGCCTTATATACTATTTTATATCAGTTAAGTTTTTGCTCGTTGCAAGCAGTTATGTTTTTCATCATCGACGGGTTACCTATACGTCCTTTCTATATTTATCTGAGCATTTAGATATTACATGAGCTTTTGATGAGGAGATGAGGACCAATGACGGATCAGCCTCTTATATGCTGATGCCTCACTTACAGCCTATCACAAGGGTACATTGCTAAACTCGATCCAGAAGAGGCTAAGGAGGACCTGAGGAGAATCCTGCTGAACATCATGCGACGGATGAGAAATTATTGATAATGAGTCATCTGATGATGACAACGATGATGATGATGTTAAGAAGGATGAGGAGGACGAGGAGAAGGAGGAGCACCTAGCTTCGGCCGACCCTTCTACTGTACCTACAGATAATCCTGTCCCCTCAAGCTGAGAATACAGAGGCATTTGAGACTGATTAGTCTGCTTCTAATCACCCACCTTCCACACCATTTCATTTGTCTTTTAGGACAAATCCGTGCAGGACGGATATCTATTAATACCATACTCCCCGATCATTCATTACCAAGGCATGCATGAATGAGTTGCTGTCTGCACTACCTTTATCATCCCAAAAGAATATTGATCACTTAAAGATAACCAGAGTCTAGGCTCTGAATCTTGAGAGGCACCCTGGCATAGACAAAATAGATTTGTCAGTGTAGTTATTTTGTATTCCACTAAACTTGAGTAATCACTCTGGTTGGTAGTGTTAATAAAAAGCTTGTACTCTATTACCTCATGTTAAAACGATGTAATAAGTATTAAATTACGTTGTTGGTTATGATCATGTACTGTACGAGGGGGATTTATTTTATGTCATGGTTGCTGTTATCTTATATCTACGCATAACGTGGTCTCACCTTACCTACTTGTTGGGATCACGGAGTGTTATGATTTTCCCTTGAATGAAACTTCATATACATTTTGTTCTTGTGATTTTCAGGGAAACAATGACAACTGTTCGAACAAGAGGATGGGTGTTGAGGAAATTGAGGGGTGGTAGGGCCCAGCGAGTGGCTTTCTGCTATCGTGGTATTGCATTTATGAGACGAAAACCAACATGGCCCGTAAGTCAATAAGCCAGACCGAACAACAAGAATGCAAGGTAGTAGAGAATGCTAACAACAAGAGAAAGTGGGAAGGTAACCACAATGGGCAATGTACTGTAAAGGGCGGAAATTTCAGAAGGTTGCCACATGACCCGGGAGTGTAGATCCTATGCTGCTGGAATCAACGAACACACTGAATGAGTGTGGGGAAGTCTGAGACACTTCAAGAGTAAGTGTCCAATAGTGAAGTTTCATAACCGTGTGGACAAAAAGATGCACTCTTTCCGAACACCAGGCTGAGACAAGAGGAAGATGATAACATTCAAGGGGAACAATTCAAAACCAACAACAGCCAGAACAATAGACAAATACTGGCAAAGCTTACGCTGCTTGGCTCGGGAAAAGAAATATTACGGCGGTCCAAGCGTTGTGTCCTAAAGCAACTATCTCATAATGGTCCAAGTCCTCCCAAATGCCAAAGGTGCAACATAATGGGCCATCTGTCGTAACTGTAGGAGACCTACAACTGACATCTGCTAATACCAAGAGGCACGGGGACAAGTCAGGAAGGTTAATTGTATGATGTGGGAATCAAGGGGCACTACAAGAGGGGATTGCCCAGAGCGAATGACCAAAGTCTTTACAACAAATTGGAGGTACTTAGAGCACATGAAAGTGGTGGCATACCTTAAGAGAAGGGGGAAAACCGATCAGTCCTACACATTAAAGATGAGATAAAGGCTTAAAAGAGAAAGTTGTCTCTCTTTGCCGAATAAATCCTAAGTTGAAACTATCTGAGACTTTATCTCCTTAGGAGTTATCGTTGTATTTCCCTAAATTTTCAGTTGTACGAATGATTTCAAATTATCTATCAAATTATCGTATTATGAGAATTTCGTCAATATTAACTTAGGAAAAAAAATGTTCCATATTACTCGTACAAAAACTACTTCTACGAATTCTTGACATATAAAACGCTATTTTTACGAAAATGAGCAATGCATCGTTAGTCCTCAATTATACATGGCCTGATCAACTATGTATAATTCAGGAAGGTACCATGCCGTGCTGAGAGTAGTCACTATAAAAACCTCTTAAGAAAACAATTTTCTACTTATATCATGTTTTGTGTGCGTATTCATAGAACGCGTTTACTTTTAGAAATCGAATTAGTAACCCTATCAACTAAGCAGACATTCACTCCGTCTTACTATACAGTTGGCATCATCTTATACCAAATCTTAGCCAGAAGCCATAGCACATTACAAGTGCCTTATGACAATTTGGCGGGGGGATATCGAATTTGTCGCATTAGAGAACGTTACTAACTCCCAATTCACATAATCTTAATGCATGAAGAACTTGGTACTTCGATGCTATAATCAGTATGGACTTGGTTGGCGACAGGCTACAAGCGGTCATTGTGTGTGCCGAGAAGATTGTTCGCATCCCTTGGAGAAACAAAACCTTAATCATACACGGTGATGGAAGTAACCAGGGAAATGTGACACGATTAAACATCATTTCGTGCACTAAAACGCAGAAGTACATGGAAAAAGGATTTCCTATCCTTTTGGCACATGTTACTGCAAAAGAGGTTAAAGACAAGTCGGAGAAGAAGCGACTTGAAGGCGTACCAATAGTTCAAGACTTTCCTAAAGTATTTCCTGAGGACTTGCCGGGTCTTCCTCCGACTCGACAAGGTGGAGTTTCAATTGGATTTAGTACCTGGTGAGCACCTGTAGACGAGGCACCTTATCGAAAATTGGCGCCTTTCAAATAGAAGACGTATCGGAGAAACTGAAAGAGCTATCCGACAAAGGCTTTATAAGACCCAGTTCCTCACCTTGGGGAGCTCTAGTCTTGTTTGTCAAAAGAAGGATGGATCATTCCGGATGTGCATTGACTATCGGGAATTAAACAAACTGACAGTGAAGAACCGTTACATCCCAGAATTGATGATTTATTTGATCATCTTCAAGGGTCGAGTGTCTACTCGAAGATCGACCTAAGGTCAGGTTATCACCAACTGAGGGTTCGAGAAGAAGACATTCCGAAGACTACCTTCAGAACTCGTTATGTCCATTACGAATTTTTCAGTTATGCAGTTTGGTTTGACAACGCACTGCCATATTCTGGACCTTATGATTCGGGTATGCAAACCTATGGATAAAATTTGTAATTGTCTTTATTGACGCTATACTGATTATTTCGAAGAAACGTGAGCAATAACACAAAGAGCATCTTAAGCTAATCTTAGAGTTGCTTAAGAAAGCTTAAGAAGGAGGAGTTGTATGCCAAGTTCTCCAAATATAAATTTTGGATTCCCAAAGTACAGTTCCTCGGTCACGTGATCGATAGGAGGACATTATGTGGAATCCAGCCACTCAATTGAATCCCATTAAAGATTGGACATCTCCTAAGTCACCAACGGAGATTTCGTCCAATTTTTAGGTCTTGCTGGGTATTATCGAAGATTCATTGAAGGGTTTTCAAAGATCGCCAAACCAATGACTAAGCTTACTCAAAAGAAGGTCAAGTTTGAGCTTGGGCGCTAAAATCAAGAAGCAGCTTTTCAACTGTTGAAGCAAAAGTTGTGCAGTGCACCAATCCTTGCATTACCCGAAGGAAGGCAAAGATTTCATCGCATACTGCGACGCTTCAAAGAAAGGTTTGGGCGCTGTGTTGATGCAAAGAGAAAAGGTGATTTCTTATGCATCACGCCAGTTAAAAATTCATGAGAAGAACTATACGACTCATGATTTAGAACTTGGTGCAGTGGTGTTCGCTCTCAAGATCTGGAGACATTATTTATATGGAACTAAGTGTACGGTGTTCACCGATCACAAGAGTTTGCAACACATTTTAGATCAAAAAGAGTTGAACATGAGGCAACGCCGATGGTTAGAGTTGCTAAGTGATTACGATTGCGATATTCGTTATCACCCGGGGAATGCAAATGTCGTTGCTGATGCTTTGAACAGGAAAGAACGAGAACCACCGTTAAGAGTTCGAGCCTTAGTCATGACTATTAGCTTGGATCTTCCCAAACAGATCTTAAATGCTCAGACTGAAGCGCGAAAACTAGAGAACATTAAGAGTGAAGACGTTGGGGGAATGTTGATTGAAAACGCTAAATTTCCAGAAGCAATTAGGGAACAAAAGTTGGAACCACGTGCGGATGGAACGCTGTGCCTCAATGGCAGGAGCTGGCTACCTTGTTATGGCGATTTGCGGACGGTGATCATGCACGAGTCCCACAAATCAAAATACTCTATACATCCGGGTTTGTACAAAAATGTACCAAGATATGATAGGAAGTATATTAGTGCCCAACATGAAAGCGACATTGCCACCTAAGTTAGCAAGTGTTTGACTGTCGCTAAGGTCACGGGCCGACTTCCAAAGGCTCATCAGGATTGTTGGTACTTACCTAAGATACCTGAATGAAGATGGACAACATCACCATGGATTTTGTTACTAAAGCTTCTAAGTCGTCGCAAGGCTTATGACACAATTTTGGGTGATTATTGACGATCACTATGTCTGCGATCTACAACCGATGAAAGAACTGTCCTTTGGGATTAAACTTGCAAGAATTTACTGAAGGAGGTGGTCACGAGAATGGAAATACCAGTTTCTTAATCATTTGTGTTCGCCGACCCGAGATTCGCATCAAAATTTTTGGAGGTACTTCAGAACGCTTTGGGTATAATTTGGATATGGAGTATGCGTAACATTCAACAGACGGGCCAAAGCAAGAGTTACATCAAACTCTCGAGGATATGTTGCGTGCTTGTGCAATCGACTTTGGAAAGGGTTGGGTTAACCATTTGCCATTAGTCGAGTTTTCATTACAACATTGTATCCGCTAGCATCAAGGCCGCACCATTCGAAGCACATATGGTCGAAGTGTCGTTCACTGGTTGGTTGGCTGAAGTTGGAGAAGCTCAAAATTACTCGGTCCAGAAAACTATTCAAGAGACCACTGAGAAAATCATCCAGATCAAGCAAAGGATGCAGGCTGCTCGTGATCGACAAAAGAGTTACGCTGACTTGAAGCGTAAACCAATGGAATTCCAAGTCGGGGATAAAGTTATGCTTAAAGTTTCGCCTTGGAAAGGGGTCATACGTTTTGGCAAACGGGGGAAGTTAAACCCTAGGTATGTTGGACCTTTCAAGGTGTTAGAAAAGGGTCGGAGATATTGCTTACAAACTCGAGCTTCCTGGAGAGCTGAGCAGAGTTCATAATAATTCCATGAGTCAACCTGAAAAAGGTGTATGCCGACGAACATTTGCGTTTCGTTGGATGGACTTCATCTTGATGACAAGCTTCATTTTGTTGAGGAACCATTAGAAATAGTGGGCCGTGAAGTTAAACGGTTGAAGCGAAGTCAGATCCCATTAGTCAAAGTTCGATGGAACTCCAAGAGAGGTCCTGAGTTCACATGGGAACGTGAAGACCAATTCAAGAAGAAATATCCACACCTCTTCACCAAGACCACACCGTCGTCAAGTGCTGCATCGTGAGCCTTGAGGACAAGGCTCGTTTAACGGGGGAAGTCTATAATACCCTGTGTTTTCAAGTCATTGACGACGTCGATAAATCGACTATTTGTTTTTAGCGTTGTACACGTTTGCTTGTAATTTCATGAATTAAGTTCAAATCGCGTAAGTTAAAAATGAGCGTTCAATGTAAACGGGCATCAAACAATTAATGTTTCATCACGAAGGGTTAGTAATTTTTTGAGAATAAAATATTAACTTTGTTCATTTTATTTTTATCGGAACGTTAATGTGTAATACGGTTTCGCGATAAATTACGTTTAGGCACTCCCGGAACCACCAAAACTTTTCTACGCTTCAACAAATACCCACATTTATACCCAATACATAAAAAGTTACAAAAATATATCATATATAACATATATATGCCGAAATTATTGCAATATATACAAGGTTATATAAGAAAAATCCTACACTTGGTCAAATGTACCTCATTTGCATTAAAACCTAGCCATTCCATGTTGGTTTGACCAAAGACACAAAAACTTGAATCCTTGAAATCCTCTTGATGTGGTTAATGTTTTACTTAGCTATTTGACCAAGACTTCTTATATAAGATACAAGTAACTAGCTAAGACTTTACTTCCTATAAAAACACTTAGAAAAAAATTCACTAACCCCCCTTTTGTGCCCATAGAGCCCACGGCTCAATACTCTCACCCACACAAATCCATACAAAATTTTATTCAACCCATACACACTTATACACATCCATCCTAAGATATTCTAAGGTATTTCCAAGCATTGGCTAAGCATGTTCAGTAAAATGATAATCCAAAGTAACAAGGCACCAGGGTTTCTTGGTTATAATCTTGGGTTTTTTTTTTTTTTTTTTCAAAGTCTAAACAAGGTTTAGCATTATTTATCCACATCCCTACATCATCTCATTAAGGTTATCTTAGCCTTAACTTTTCATTTTATGATTATATGAATTATGTGATGTTAATTTTTATAAGTTGGGAAAAAAAAAAAATTCCCAACCATTTTAGGATATGTTGTAACTTGTTAAACAAGGATTCTTCTTGGAAATATAGTTTTATGACGCTTATACACACAGTTGTATAGATGGTGATATGGAGTTATAATGGGATACATAAGTCATTTTACAATTTAATTAAGCTTAAAATGTGATGATGTTTAATTAGGGTTTTTAAAAGTTTTTAATATGTTTTCAAGTAAAAGAAATACAAGGGACATGTTAATATGGATTTTGATTATAGTAATGTATATGAACACAAAAATAAAGGTCATCATGGAAGTAAAAGACTTGTACCCTTTTGGAAAAAATTATAAAGTGTAAAATATAAAAACAAGGTAGAAAATAGACTTAATAAAGTCACCCAAACTTTCTGTCCAAAAGTGTTATAAAAATATACTTATTTTATATTTTTATAAGATAATACATTTCATGACGATTCCGAAAAGGTAAGAAACTTGTCAAACGGATAAATAACGAAAAAACTTTACGGTAAAAACAAGTTATACGATATAACAAATTTATAAAAGCTTTTTTATACAAATTATTTCAAACGAGCAAGTTTGATATTTTTAATGAAATAATACTATTTTTAGGATTCAAAATGTTAAGGAATGTAATTTTTCAATTAATAAACGAGACGAGTTATGAATTTCGCGAGTTTACGACAATTAATACTTTTATAAAACTATTTTTCTAAAAGTTACTATTCATGACAGAAAGTTATATTTTTGTAAACCTTATAAATTGATAGGATTTTCAATAACGATAACGTCCTCGAAAGAATCGTTAAAAACGGAGCTATAACGAATAAAATACGACATTTACGGGTTTTACGACAACAAATACGATTTAAATAAAAGTCACGTCTGATGTGAACAGTAAAAGTTACTGTTCACCAGAGAGTCAAAATATGAAAAATATCAAATTATGATAACTCGTCCTAATACGAAAGCGTGGGCATAAGAAACGTCAAAATCGGGTTTAAAACGCAAAAGTTATGCTAGTTTTACTAAAACGGTAATTATAAACGTTTTTACTTATTAAACAAAATTTTTACAAAACCTTTTAGGTTGGTGATTGAACTTATATAGAATTTTATGTGGTTCTCCAAGTACTATATTATAATGGAGTTTATAAACTAGGCAGTCGGATGGCGTATCGACGAGTTGTTGGATTTACGATTTAAAGTGTCCTAACTCCTTGAACGTCATGTCATGACCTCTTAAATTATGATAGCCCGAACGATAGTATGATGTGACTAACATAGACCTATATATGATGTTATCAAAGTACATGGTACCTTATACGTCATTATGATAATTTAAGTTGCATTCGATCTTTTACGTGACGCTTTATCTGCGATATTTGGATTATCAAAACTCAAGGTGAGTTCATAGCCCCACATTTTTACGATTTCAATGATTTATAATTATGGGGTGGAAACATGCTTTGTTTTATAAATTGGACGCAAGTATGATTACACTGTTTGCTACGTAGCGATAACCCAAGTTAAGATTATCATGAACTGATCAATTGCATAGATGTTAGTTGGGAAATTACATATGTGAGCGCGAATTGTTATTTAATAGATTCTATTTCAGGAACGCTCCGTTCGGGTGACTAGCTATCACCAGGAACGAACGTTATAGCATGTCAAATTTTAGATGTTTCGGGTTTTTAAAAATCATTGCGGGCTGAGTAGCAATATTTTGCGAACAAGACTGTCGAGCTTCAGTGTCATGAGCTTAGTGTAATTGTAATCTCAGTTTTGTGATTGCCTGCATGTGTTGCATTATCAGGGAAAAAGTCTTGCGGTCCTGCATATTATGATTTATCAAACCTATGAATTCACCAACATTATTGTTGACGTTTTAAAGCAATGTTTTTTAGGAGATCAGTAAGCATAAGGTGCCAAGGATACATTGGTGATTGTGTTTCGGGAAGTCATGCTAAAGATATGGTTGTATTTTGTTTTGGGAAACTCATGTGTTGTGAACCAGTATCTTTGTAATAATAATAAGGAACAAGTTAAAGCTTCGGGCTATTTGTATCAAATATTTGTTAAATCCAATGTATCAGTTTTAAAACGACTTTTTGGTCGTTCTATATATATCTTGTGTTATTAATCTATGAAGTAACACGCCCGGGACCCTTATTCTGCTGCGACCCAATTTGGGGGTGTTACAGTATTGTTGGGGGATCACAAGCTTTAAAGGTTGGGGGATCACAAGCTTCAAAGGTTGGGGGATCACAAGCTTCAAAGGTTGGGGGATCACAGGGTTCAAGTGTTGGGGGATCATGAAGCTTATACAAAGATATTTTAAAGATTACTGTTCTGACAACCAATACGCCGTATCCATCAAGGAAGATACGGCGTATTTGTGCCTGCACTCACCAAAGAACATGAAGGAAACAAGATCCAATACACATTACTCCAAGAAAACCTTGATACGCCGTATTTGGATACGCCGTATCGACCATATTCCAAACCCTATAAAGAGAAAACTCAAAAACGAGTTTTAAGTGTGCTAAATCATACTCCGATACCTAACTCCTTAAAATTTGGATTTTTTAGAGGAGAAAAAGAGCAGAAGAGGTCGAGCTACACGATTAATTCCATAGGAGACAACGTGTAATTTCTTACACTCTTGTAATCGTTTAGTTTTTGGTATCATTCATTAACTCGGTTAGTTTACCTTGGCTAAATCATTACTTTTTTGTATAATTATGACATTTAAAGGCTAATACCTTTGGGTATTAACCATTGTTATGAAGATCTTTATGTTTTGTTTGTTTATCTCAATTTCTTAATTTATTATTGATTTCTTGTTTATGTTTATTAATTTATACTTGTTTACATGCTTAAGTATGCGACCTATCATTCAACTGGGTCTAGTCCTACATATTTAATACGCTGCAACTTCGGTGTTATTTGGGCGTAGGCTAAGAGTCCAGGATAGCTCTCCATATAGTGATTTATACATCTAGACCAATAGGATCACAATTAACGACCTATCTTTACCCTTTGATTATGAGCTTAGTTAGATCATAAGGTGACCTTGGTATCAACGGGTACATTCTTGATTTATTGGTAAAGACTTGGTTAGTGGACTACTAGTGTATGAATTGCAATTAAGCAATAAGTGGGTAAAGTCTTTATGAGATAGGGTTTAACAAGATCACCATTGCTTTAATCCCTAAGATAGATTATAATCAGCAAATAAGGATGCTTTATGCGGATGCGTTTAATTATGGCAGAATTCTACGTTTCTAGGTCTTAGGAAGAAGTAACGCCTAAGTCTTAAGAATGATATGCCGCCTCGAGATAAATAATCATTGCGCTAATAAATAAACCAACATTCTGATTGGATTAATAATGGTTAATATAGTTTTCTTATATTTGGCTAGACTGCTCTTTTATCTTCTGTTAATTTGCTTACGTGTGTTTTAGTGTCTTGAATTGGTTTTAGTCACCACCAAACCTGTGCCCAGTCGCTCAAGCTGAAAACCCCATTATCCATTTAGATTTATGATTACACATAAGGTTTAGCATATATTAGACTAACTTTGATTAGAAAACCAAATAGTCTTAATAAATGAAAAGTGATTCTCGCTCTTGATTGATCGACACCCCTACTTACCACACGAAACTCCCACCAGACCGTTACACATACCCCGTCTAAAGTGTCCATTTTTTTTGTTAAGTTCGGTTAAAATCTAAATTAAAAACTTGAATTCATAATTTAACACCAACAAAATGACACATCAAGTTTTTTGGCACCGTTTTCAGGAGAGTGAAAATATTCTGATTTTTATTATGATATTTTTGGTTTTTAACATTTACATTAAAAAAAAAAAAAGAGAAAAAAAAAGTTAAAGTATAAAAATAGAGATCTCTAAAATAAAAAGGAAACCCTTTTGATTAGTGTAGTTTAGATATAGTTCATATTCCTGTCTGTTGCTAATTGTGTTTAGGTGGTACTGAATATGACGTATAAGTTATTTGACGGTTTTCTGCCCTAGTAAGTTTATTACAGGATGGACGACCCGAACATTACTATGGAAGAATACATCAGGCTCGAGGAAGAAAAAGCTCGAAAAACGAGAAAATTGTTTTTAACTGGGAAATTGCTAAATATGGCAAGATCTGGTATAATGAAGACGTTTACGACCTCAGATCCGTTGAAACCGAATTCCCAGCTATTATCTTCAATGATAATTTGACATCGAATGAAACACCTTATTGTGAATCTACAGTAAGTTCTCTTTACGATGAAATTGACTTTATAATATCATTTGACGAATCCGACGATGAAGATTACATGGTAGTTTTTGACAAAAACTCATTTTCTTATAAAATAATTTCTACCAATGATTTGAAGACGAATTCGGAAAAATATAATGAAAAAGTCAATAAGCCTTTGTTCCATCAACCTCGAGCCTTCCGGTCATTTTGTATAAATGCTTTATACTTCTTAAAAAATTTTGAGAATGAATTTCCATCCATTTGTTTACAATGAATGCCTCTAAAACGTCTTAACATCTGGTCTCACAGAACCACTTTATGCCCTCAACATATAGATCAATTTGATTTGAAAGATGAAACATCGTTGGCCGAATATGATAAAGAGGAACAAAACGTTTTGTACTTTAATGATCTATTCCCTTTCAACATAATTTATCCCAATGATCTAAAATCGGATAAAGACAATAATGATAATAAAATCGATATGATACAATCTTCGGGGGGTAATGAAAATACACAAGGTTCAAATGAACTTTCTGAAAGCTAGTCATATAAAATTAGTAAAGTTTTCATTATTAAGAAGTTTTTGTCACGGATTAATATAAATATCATGAGCTTGGAATTATTTGTCAACGGGATGCTAGTCAATCTTATTAAGAGTTTGTATATGCCGTTTGGCATTCCGTTCGACCCTAAACAGTATTATAAGGATGGCGATTGTGCAAGAATGTTACAGAGGCCAAGGTACATTTTCTTTACTTTGTTAAATCTAAGAAAATCTGGTCTCTAAGAACGGATACGGCGTATTAGGGTAAACCCAATACGGCGTATCGAGTCTGGGTATAAAAGCCCAACTGATACGCTGGATTGAGTTTCACACGCATACTTTTCACTCTCACACACAAATTTTTACCGCGAAATTTATTGGAGAATCAAATTACTCTTATCCGTATTTATATCTCTCTCATCATCTACATAAGGTAAGAATGCAAAACCCGTCCTTATTTTTGTTTCAATTTTCAAAATCAGAAATAGTGTTAGGTTTGGTGTATTTGGTAAGATTATGGATTAATGCATAAGAAAACATATGCTAGTTCCCTTAAACCACCTTTGAATGATATATCAAGAATAGTTGTTTAGTTGTGCTGGGTCAAAATGGGTAAAAAGGGAATCCCCTTTTTGTTTTTAAATTGCAGAGCAATACGACGTATCCACTCAAACGGATACGGCATATTGACTCACTTTTACCCAAACTTATGGCCTCAATACGACGTATTCAATAAAACAAATACGGTGTATTGATCTGATAAAGATCTTACGTTTTAATTCCCATACACCGTATTGATTTCTATCTATCTATCTGGCGCGGCGTATTACTAGAGCTCCTCGTCTTTATACGCGAATCCATTTAATAAATACGTCGTATCCAACCCTCAGAACATAATATCAAATTTTTATAATCTTTATACATAATCTCGTTAATTTTGCAGATATGGCACTTTTACAACCACGTGAGCAGAGGCACCCATTCCTTAGGTACTAGGGTTCAGGTTTTAGATTTTAAGGGTATGCCCAAGCTGATGAGGGATGGTTTGTATGCAGGATGCGGATGGAGCACCATGATGGTGACGGTTTGTAGTGTTTTCACTAGTGAGGCATGGGGTAGTGATTCGACACTAAGGGGACCACTGGTTAGGAGCGTCATTCATGGTGTTTTCTTAGCACGCTAGGTTTAGATAGGTTGTTTTGCTTTAATTTTGGATGCTCCTTGGCAACTATACAGTTTCAGTTAAGAGGAGCTAGGAGACGTTTAAGTTGGAGGGAGTTTATCTTAGCTCTAGGATTATATACAGGGGAGGAGATAGAGTCCTTTGATTTTTCTAGGTACTAGAGTGAGAGTGAGAGGATGATCCCTGGGAAGGGGGATCTGCGTGATTATTGGAGAGATATTTCTACTGATGGAGATTTCTTGGGACCTCCCCCTTCTTATACTTTGATTAGAGATCTGGTGTTGAGGCTTTGCCATAGGATGATTACACACAGTATAGCTGGTAGGAGTCAGGCACCTGAGAAGGTGACCGTGACTGACTTGTTTTATTTGAGGGGCCTGGATGTTGGATCATTCAACATCCCTTACTTATTAGCCCAATATCTGAAGAGGTTTGGTGCTGGGAGGAAGAGTGGGGCTCTTATCTTAGGTGGACGTTAAAGGCTCGATACTTGAGCATTTTTTGGAACTCCTAACCGCTAGAGGCTTTCAGGGTTTAACAAATTACTACTGCCGACTATTTGCACTTATCTTCCAATTATTGATATATGACCGACTCGTTCGAATGCATATCTGTGCTGTAGTTCAGAGACACTTGGGCTTATTGGGTACACTCAGGAACTTGCAAGACAGGAGGGTTGATTGCAAGATGAGGTTACTGAGAGGCCCTCTGGTGGCACCAAGAGGTGGTGACGAGGATGAGGAGATTCCTCAGACTGTACCTACTCACCACCTAGGACTCAAGGTAAGAAGGGATTTTCCAGATTAGAGGAGGAGTGATGGTAAGCGTGAGGTACGTTTTAGGGTCCAGAGAGTGGTACTCTGGAAAGCAAGGCACGTGATCTTGCCAGGTTCTACTACATGTGACTGTCACTAGCCTCGGCACGTTGATTGACAGGGCCCGGTGTTGCCTAAACGAGAATATTCAGAGTCACCGGGTTAAGTACCAGAGACGCAACCAGACAAAAGACCGACGGTCAAGCAGTTTCACACTCCACAGCAGACCAGAACCCCTGTATTTTCATTCACTATCCCTGTCTATTTGTACATTTATTATTTCATGCCATGGAGTGTAAAACTTTCAAATAGGTTCCCATATTATGTATGTATATTATGATCATGAATGTTTTTGATTTAGTTTTATGCATTATAAACAAGACTGGCAATAAGTTCAGCACCATAGTTCGTGAATATGTTACGGAACCAAGCACGTCATCCTAATCAAGAGCAGAATTGAGAAGAGAGAGTGATTTCAAGTGTGTGAAAGCTGAAGAAAAAGTCTAACTTAATAACTAGCCAAAAGAAAAGTGCTTCCCGAGAGACAATTCGGATTGTTATTTATTTTTATCGAGTCTGTCTTCCCAGACATCAATACGGCGTATCCTCTCCATACCATACGGCGTATTGATTGTCTTGACGTTATCAGTCCTTTATTTTTATGCACTTTAAAAAACATTATTGTCAGTTCTATCAATACGGCGTATTCATGCACATGATACGGTGTATTTAACAGGCTGACCCGTATTTAGTATTTAGTTTAGTTTAAATTAACCATAGATACCAAGATAAGAATGCATGTTTTTTTCTATATTTTGCACAGGACCTTGCTGCAAAGAAATCGACGAAGTTGGTAAAGTACCAATCATTTGGAATCCTATGTATGATTGTAGTCATGCTGGAATACAGACGCATTTACAACACACATCCTTTCTCATAAACTCAACATGGAGAATCTACCGAGCAAAATATTAGGGGAGTTTCTTATTCCAATTCTTTTTAATTCCCGTATGTTAATGTTTTATCTATACAACGAGGACGTTGAATAATTCAAGTGGGGGGATGGGAATTAGAATGATACTTGTCCTATTTTTCACACTAAAATGCTTAAATTATGCTTAAATTTAAAAAATTTCAAGCATACTTTTGTCAAATTACTTGATACATAACCTGCACACAATAACCCTTGTTAGATATTGAGAGGATTTAACCTTGTCCGTTTCTAAATGTTTACCCAAATTCCACAAAATATGAGTGTGTCGGTGATGTTGTAGACTTTAGAACTTGGCTTGGTATATCTATTCGAGAGCACAATAATGAGTACTATGGATTTAGATGGAGTAACTTGTTTAAGTTGGTAAATTTTTAGGATTACACCCAAAAAGCCTTTATGTTTTGTTTTATTAACAAACTACACTGGTTAGTTAAATCCCTGTATAAACTCTTTGTTTACTCTCATCTTAAGAGTAAGATACCCCTAGAACAACCCGTAGAGCCAATCCTTTAGGAATTACACCAACTATCTGTTTTGTTACACCTTTACACCTTAGCCTACCTTGTTAGATTTTGTCAATTTATCAGTTGCTAGTTGCTTAAAGTGTAAAGTATGCATTTCCCGAGTCTTGTGTCAATTTTCTATCTTTGGTACGATTGGGAAGAAATTTGCACATTGCAAATGGGAATGTATAAAGTAGTCAAAACTCATGTATTTTTACTACCAACGTAATTATTGGTACGTCAGAAGAATGAAGAATTACCGAAGGAATTATCATGAGTTATTATGATCGTGAAGATGCTGAAATTACACCGAGTTTCGTAGTATTGTATAGCAAAAAAAAACTAAAAAAATTAGAAAAATCGCAACAAAAAAAGAGAGATGGAAAGTTAGAATATAATCGTTTCGCAAAAGCTTAGATGAAAGGAATTATACGAAGGATCGATTATTCGTTGATACGTCTTGAAAAAATATGTAAAGTATGGGATGGTTAGGAAGTTGACCGTTATGGGAATGCCAACTTTAGTTGTTGTTTTTTTATCAATGATCAAGACGTTTGTAAATAGTTGTGTCTTTATCATGGTAACGGTCGGGAAAAAAGTGTCTAGCAACTTATATCTTGAACCTAGTCTATTTGTTTAGTAATTTTTGTTTAACAACACTTTAAATTCCCTCTCCTAATCATTAGCCATAGGTTTTACGCGAACGAGGATGTGATCGAGCATGCATGTCTATTCCGTCGTTACGGCCATATATGCATGTCTCATCTGCCTTGTTGGTTTATTACCACTGGTGAAACTTAGAAGATCCCTACCCAATATCATTCTTCATCCTAACCCTTGGTGAAACTTGAATAAGGATGTAATCAAACACACATGTCTATTCCATCGTTATGGTTATGTATGTGTGCTTCAGCTGCCTTGTTGGTGTGGTACTTATGGTGAAAGATTGTAGAATGATCAACCCTAAGCCTTATAATAAAATCTATTTTACCTTTATAAATGACTCGCGCGAACTCACACCTCAAACGTGTAAACAAATACAAACATGTATAAATACACAACAAGAAGGGTCAGAATC
>BQNB010090060.1:0-27244 GCA_026074375.1 Tanacetum coccineum
GTCCATCATGTTCCAAAGGTAAGTGCCAAAAGAAGGCACGATTCGAGGTGACAAGATAAAGCCGCACTTCCA
This sequence comes from Tanacetum coccineum, assembly GCA_026074375.1. NCBI lineage: Eukaryota > Viridiplantae > Streptophyta > Magnoliopsida > Asterales > Asteraceae > Tanacetum > Tanacetum coccineum. The sequence continues at coordinate 73 of BQNB010090060.1, forward strand.
TCAATTAGAAGATTTCAAAACAATGGATTACAACACAACATACGCGATTCAAAAGCATAAGAAGAGTGTTCGGACTCGGAGTCGAACAATAAAATAACTAGTGGAATTGACAAAGTACACCGAATGTCAATATTATCAAAAAGGAAATAAATAAAGTCACGTTAATGTTTCAGAGATCACCGCAACGCTCATATAATATTGAAGTAAAAGAACTTATTAAGACTTACCATAGTACTATGCACATATGTACGAGTATCTATATATAATACTAGTATTGACGTTCGAGGGAGAAAATAAGAAAACAGGAAGTACGCGATAGTCGGAGTAAGCAACGTATATATATAATCGGCCGCTATGAAGCAAATAGTATGACGTCATAAGATAGACGTATGAGAGCGAAATAATAACCAAGTATTATATACAAATTATTAATGTAATAGCAGTAAAGAAGCAAAAGAGAGCATATAAATTACCTGGGAGCAAGCGCGCATGGATATCGGACAATGGTGAAAGACTCTTAAAATTTTTCGAAAAACGGTTATAGTCTAGGGTTTTGAAAACGACCTAGTTCGCTATAACGAGTGCTCTGATACCAATCTGTGACACCCCCATAAAATCACAACGCAGCGGAATACCACTTTGGGGTGCTACTTCATAGTATAAAGTACAAGTTACAGAAAACGACCTCAAAAGAGACGTTTAATAAAATGTCACATTCGATTTAAATAAATCAGAGTAAATTTAGGTCCCAATAATTTATAATTTAACAAGGTTACAAGATTTCAAACGTGACTCATTTGTATATTTAAAGAAAACAATTATCGAATGTGAAGAAAACCAAGTCCTTAAAGTTTAGATATCCACGTGACTCAAATGCTCCCAATGCTCAGCTAGCAAGATAATAACCTGAGAAAATACATGCAAAAACATCAACAATAATGTTGGTGAATTCATAGGTTTAAGTAAAAATAGTATTGAAATAATTCAAGTAATATTCCAGTAAGAAAAGTAGCGTTACAACATTTCAAAGTATTATTTCTGAAATCCAAGTAGTGATTCAATAAATCAAGAAATGTTCAGTAGTGGACCACAAGATTCAAGTAATAGTAGACTATGAAACACATTCAATAGTCCAAAACATATATTATTGCACTAAGCTCATGACCCCGAAACCTTAACAAGTTTGTGCCCCAAATGTATAGGATGCTTGCCCACATCCTAAAAGTACTCCCAATGTTAAATGCACCATGATCAACTTGTGACCCCAAAGAAAGGTGGGGATTGTCAGTCCCGATAGATCTACCCATAACATTCGCGTTTACTACAATAGGAATTAACGGTTCATGATAAGTAGGAACTTAATGGCAAGATGGTAGCTTATGCAATAATATTCAGCCATTAATCCGGGTAGCATACAATTGAATAACACTTGTGTCCACTGTAAAACAAGTAATGTGTTCAAAACTTACGGTTCCATATATAGGTATTCAATGACCTCAAATCAGGTAGTAAGCAAATCAAGCTTTAGTAAAATAGTCATGTAACGCTTAAGTAGTAGAAATCAATAAGTTTACTTAGTAAAAAGAGCATGTATTCTCACCCCGAAAACAGTTTATGAAAACCATTAAAAGAGAAAAGGTGGGGCTATGAACTCACCGAGGAGTGATGAAGACCAGAAGTAGATGAATCATTGGACGAGCGAGAAGCGTCTAAGCACAACCTAAAAGATGTGACGCGGCTTAGAATAATAAAGAAGATCGATACGTAAAAATAAATCAAATGATCATGAGATATGTTTCCGAGATATGCATGGCATTGCATTAAGACTTAACCAAAGTATTTTTATCCCCAAATTGGTATACAACCTGCACTTATACTACATTAAGTGTCTACTAAGTCTCGCTTAGCGATTCTTATCTTATTACTATGTGGCCGCACTTTTATTTCTCAAGAAAAGGCGTAAAACTATGTTGCTGAATTTTTAGTCAACTTTACAAGACCATATCTCTTAACCTATAAAAGATACAAGGATGGGGCTTTCACCCCTGGAAAGATACTTAAGTCTAGTTTCCAGAACATTAGGCCTTTTAATCAAACCATTTACCAATCCACGGGAAATGAGTTTTTACTAATCATAACTCAAAACAGAAAGTTCGCTGAATTTCTAACACTTACGGTTTTGGCCATAAATCCTATTCTATAATAGCAATCAAGTTGAATCCAAAGAGAGATGAAAGATTATGATGTCTAGTGTTTAACCATGTTTTAAAAACCCAACACTTTAGTGCAAAAATCTAGAGTTAAATCCCTTTTTCAAACATGTAGTTCAGGAACTGACTAGTTTCGTAAATCTGTAATATCTACTTCATCCGGAGGAGATATGGCCCTAGCCAACTTGACACATGTACTTTGAACTAATTTCTACAACCCCATAAAATAATCCAGACCTTCTTAGGCCAAAGGTTTGCTGAAATTAACCCATTTATACTGCTGGTCTGCAGCAGAACCAAATTTTACTACCAAATACTAATTTTGACTTATTTTCTAAACCGTGGTAGCTATTAAAGTGAATCCACTTGGAGAAGTTAGATTAAGATATATAATACTGATATTAGCTTTCCTATCCTACATTTTAGAGTATTAACCTGGAGTTTAACTCATTTTCAAACTATGTTCTAGATTTGACTAGCAATCGTTTTTTCATTTTTTTAAAACGACTATAAACCACCGCCTCATCGGAGGACGGTGATAACCATCCAATTCGTCATACGTAGCTTAGACTTATACCTATCCAACCATGTTATTTTCCAGTAGGCTCTAAGTCAAAAATTATTGGGAAAATCTATGTTTTTCTACTGACCTCAAAACAGTCCCTAGAACTACTTCTAAATTCATTCGAAACTCATCCAAATCGCTAATTAAACACATGCAATGCCATAACATATCTTACTAACATATCTCGATACATCAAAACTTGATGTCCATGATCAACTAAGAATCAAATGAATCAAGAACATGCATGCTTATAAAAGATCAAAATCAAGCTCATGCATTCAAAGAAAAATTAAATCAATAGAGAGATGGAACAAAAGGCTTACAAGCATAATAGAATGGAAAGAAAAATCAAAACAACAACCTCTTTGGTTGTGTTCTTGCTGCCGTGAACAAAGAGGACCAAAACCGAACCCAAATCTTGATTTCATTGCTCCAAATCTTGATTAAACACTTATAATTAAACTCTAGAAGCATCAATTGTACCGAATTAGATTAAAAACCCTAAAATCAAGAGTTTAATAAAATCAAAAAAATTTAAATCTTGATGCATGGTGGTTTAATCATCAAAAGGATGATGGGGGATTCATGTAGGAATGAATATTGAGTGGAAAAGAAGTGATTTGGTGGAGGTTTGATGGTGGTGATGTTTAGTGTTGTCTGCTTGTCAATCACAGGAGGAGGGATAAGGAGAAGCCGACCTCTTTTTTTATAAGTGAGTATCTATGTGTTTTTAATAAAAAGATTGGGTTATATATAGTTAAGAGGGTAGGGGTGTTTGGTTAGGCTTATTGTTGAAAGAGCAAGAATATAAGGGTGTGTTTGGTTTATATATTATGTTTAATTTACATTTTTATTCTTATTTTTCTAAAACATTTATACCACAATATTTGTTTTAAAACACTTAGTTAAAATATTAAAAATTGTGAAAATACTATTTTGACGCGATTTCGGCCAAACGCGGATAAAAGTCGAAAAGTACTAAAATAAAAATAATAAAGCTATCGAAGCTAAAATATGAAATTGTCGATTTCTCAAACGCTAAAGCGGATAAATATCCAAAGGACGATTCGTAAATAACTAAAACGACGATTTTTATCAAGTCGACCAAAAAGAAAATAAAAATAATTTCTATAAAAATTAGAAAATACAATTAGGGCTCGGTTTAAATATTGATTTTAAATTTGGGTTGTTAAAGTATCCACCCCTTTAGGGAGCGACGTCCCGGCGCTCAATTCGCCTTATTCGTCGTATGGTTTATTTTGTGAAGCGGTGAGAATATACACAAGTCATCGTCGAGGTTTCCAACGAAAATTTAAATGAACAAAAGTCAAAATTTACGGGTCGAAAGGAGTTCATAGCCCAAAGAAGGATTCATACGGACGAACACACGCTATGTCAGATACACATAAGCCCACTCATTTATTATTTGTCACTTACAAAAAGAGGCGTCCCAATCCTTGTAAGTAATAATTTATAAACTTACGGTTTGGCGGTTTATAATTTCTTTATTCAAATGAAGAAGTGTCCTAATTTATTTCAATAAGACGATTATAAATCATCCTACTTAAGCATAGCCGACACAAAACACAATATCAAAACAATGTTACAATAAGTAAAAATGAGTGTCTAATTGACGGGATGATTCTTCAAAATCATAAGAATTAACAAGAAGAGTAATGAGACGTTAGTCCATCATGTTCCAAAGGTAAGTGCCAAAAGACGGCATGATCCGAGGTGACAAGAAAAATCCTTACTCCCATCAATTGGAAGATTTCAAAACAATGGATTACAAACACAACATACGCGATTCAAAAGCATAAGAAGAGTGTTCGGACTCATAGTCGATAACATTAGATTAACTAGTGGAATTGACAAAGTACACCGAATGTCAATATTATTTAAAAGGAAATAAAATAAAGTCACGTTAATGTTTCGGAGATCACCGCATCTGTAACACCCCTAAATCTGGGTTGCAGCGGAATGTTGAATATCCGAGGGCGTTACTTCATAGATCAATAGCACAAGATATGAGAACGACCACTAAACGTGTCGTTTAAAAGATACATTGGATTTAACAAAATACTTGTTCATTACATAAGCTCGTGGCTTCAAATTGTTCGACAACATAAGTAAAGATTTCGGTTTATAACAAATGTTCCCAAAATGTAATACGCCCCAAATCTTTAGTGTTGATTCTCCAAAGAGTGACCCCCAATGTATCTTGGCACCTCGTGCCTTATTGACCTGAGAAAACATGCTTAAAACGTCAACATAAAGTTGGTGAATTCATAGGTTTATGTAAATCAATTGTAGGACCGCAAGATTTCCAAGTGTATGATTAAGCAACAGATGCAAACATCATAAAAAGTAATTATGTTTTCCTAAGCTCATGACACCGAAGCTCGACGTATATGAATGCAATAAATTGCCAACATTTGCCCATGATGATGTTTTTTAACCCGCATCTATCCCAAATCCGACATGGTATACTTTTTTGTGTCTGGGCGTCGGCATAGTGAGGCTTACTCACCCAAACGGGGATGTCAATCCCAAATAGATCTATTTATAACATTCGCTCTCTTAATCTAGTAATTGACAGTTCATGATAAAAGGGCTCAGTGGGTTATCGCTACTTAGACAAATACGTAATCATAGTAAAAAATATACCCAACGATGTAAATCATTTAAATAATTGTAAAACGTGGGGCTATGATCTCACCTTAGTAAATAGTCCTTTGAAAATGATATATATATCCAAGATTGGCAAATGAATCACACCGTCAAATATCTAAGTAAATACGACCAGTCTTAGTCTACATGTTTAGGCTAATGACTTAATGTATAAACTACAATATGTTGTTAGTTTATATATATATTGTTATCACTTGTGTGGTGGTGCAAATGTTTATTGTATTTGTATTCACTTGATGGCTCTTAGGAAGGTATACGACCACACGCATTCTAGTTTACTTATAAACGTTATTAATAAATATTCATATTTATTAAGTCGTGTTTCAACTTGTATAATATCCGAAAAATATTATAATTTGTCTGTAAGTTAAGTGTTTACCAAAAATCACTTTTGTTATAAATATCCCTTGGTTTTTCTAAATTAACAAATATAGTCCCTATGTTTATGAGAATATAGTGTTTACACTTTAAACCCTTAGGTTTCTAAAATTACACTTTTAGTCCTTCAACTTTTCAATAATTACACTTTAAGTCCTTATATATTTCAAACAGCCCCTTAAGTTTTAGAAATGTCAAAACAGCCCCTAAAGTTTATAGAAAACAGTTTTGACGGTTTTAACCCCCAAGTTTACAAGTTTGCACTTTTAGTCCTTTAACATAAAAAAGTCACATTTTAAGTCCAATTAAGTTCTAGCAAGTGGCATTTGGTTTTAACGGACTCCAATAAGCCATATAAGCTGGGTCAACTTATAAATAAGCTCGGATGAGCTTATTTTGACTTGTTGGGCCTTGTTGGACTCGTTAAGGTCCAATAAGCAATCCATAGGTCCAATTGGGTTTTCAAAGGCACATAAGCCCTTATTAAGTCTATTTAAACTTACTTGAAATTGTTAAGCTAAAAAATTAAGCTAGGGTGAGCTTATTCGAGTTTGTTGGGCTTGTTAGCCCATCAATCTTAACCCAAAATGTTTTTAAAAGGTCCATTTGAGTTTCTCATGTGATCCAACTTATTTTCTTATCTCTATAAGCACTCATGAAATCTGATTAAGTTGTTTTTACTTCATGGCTTATTTAATAAGCCATTAAGCTTTAATAATGGGCTTGTTGGGCCCATTTCGAGCCCGATAAGGTTTTTGTGTTTAGCCCGTTCCATTTGGGTTATTAGCTTGGGACTATGGTTAATTACTAAGTCTAAAGCTGTTTAAAGCTTCAAATAAGAATGCCAAAGCTTTATTTGTGGCTTATGGACTTTGTGGTCACGTAAATGGGCTACCAAGCCCATTAAGGGTCCGTTTGTGTTTTTAATAAACATTTAGGTATGTATAGGGTTAATAAGTACATAGGTCTCTTAATAAGCCCGATGGTGCTTATAAATAAGCCGTGGGCCCACCAGGCTGGCTTATTTAAGCCTGTTTGGTTTCGTACGTGGTTATTGGGCCTAATAGGCCCATTAGGGGTTTCTTTCATGCATGTTTATCATTCACGAGTTTAATAAGTTCCTTAGTCTAACATTAAGCTCGATTGAGCTTGAAAATAAGCTACGGGTACCACTATTGGGCTGTTGGGCCGGTTGAGCCCAAACGTGGGCACGTTTAGATTATACGAGGCCCACTGTGGTCCGTTCAACCCTCTAATAACATATATAGTTCGAAAATAGCCCTAGTAACCATATTACGTTTGTTTAACTTATACATAGGTCGCGTTCATCACATGCACGCGTTGGTTTAAGTCGTATATACTTTCCCAAGCCACGACATCTTATTTACTTAAATAGTTTACGTGTGGTTCTTGTAAAATTCGAGTGTAGGGGTTTTGTATCTACTTTTGGTGTTCACATTTGTTTATAAACAAACACGTTTGATACCTTAGCTCCTCCTTAAGTTATATTTCCCGTGTTTTAACATGTTCATCACCACACAAGGTCGTATATACGTATAAACATTTCGTTTAACACATATATTTCGTATTTACAATGCATGAGCTCACGTTAGCGTGTCTTTTATATGGTAACATGACATATTGACTAGCAACAAGGAAAACATGCATAATATGATTTGTATAAGTTTAAATGTGACTTACAAAAGGTCCTAGAGTCTTGAAAACGTATCGTGTAGTTAACCCAATTGTATACAAAATCGTGTAACCCAACCAAAGCTTTAAAGCTTTGTAAACTCCCAACCTTAGCTCGTGTATTCCCTTGTGAACTTGTATAAAGAGCCTTAGGGTTACTTGTTGGTTCGAAGGTAATGTGAGGGTGTTTGTTTGCGGTTTATGACCGAACAAGGAAAAAGGGATATATGTTTTAGTTTTTTTAGTGGTTTTTGATTTTGGTAAGGTGTTAATGGTAAAGTGTGCTTGTGGAGTATTTATAAGAAGGTAGCTTTTAGGTTTTTAATTTCCTAGTCCCTCAAACAAACCAAATCGAGCCCCTAACTAGATGGTTTTATGGGTTTAGTTAGTCTCTAATGGTTTTGCCAAAACTACTAAGTACAATCCTTAATTACTCAATATTTGTACAAGATTTATCAAGATCATGGAAATCTTATGGATTTTGTGTGTGTATGTAGGCTAGCCGCGGCATCCAAGAGAGAAAAAGAGCAAAATGGTTATTAACCATTGTGTAATGAGATAACTAGGAAAAATAATTAAGTACTAGCTTTAATTAAGCTTAGATGTACATGTACTTAGGGATCATTAGGGTCTTTTCTAGTTGATTTTTGTGTGTATATTCGGCCCAAGTGGGGTATTAACACAAGATTTGATTAAATTTTGAGTTTAAGGTTTAAAAGTGGGTATTGGTTTGAGTCTATTTAAGTCTAGGTATTTCCGGGGTGTGTCCAAATGTATTTTATTGTGAAACGTAAACCTTTTACGTGACCAATAAAAATAAAGTACGCAAAGTTAATAATTATCTTCTTAATAATTATATAACACTTGTTTGACGTAAACCTTAATTTATATGGTGACCGTTTACATTAATGTTTATTTCTAGTCTACGTGATTTTATCTTAAAGTCTAAATTTAAAAGTAAACGCGTATCAGACCAAAATAAATAGTGACGAATAATAGGAGTCGTAAAATGACCTGAAATTGAGAAATGTTACAGCATCGCTCATAAAATATCAAAGAAAATGAACTTATTAAGACTTACCATAGTACTATACACATATGTAGGTAATTATCATTACATAAAACATTTCTGCCCTTTGCAATCTGACTTAATGGACCTATATTTCAAAATCAGTAATAGGTATAAACGAACGGTTTTCTCCTAAAACAAGATGTTAGACTCTAGTTAACTGAGATTACAAGATAAATACTCAAAGTGTTAAGATCCTAAGTGAAGTTACCATTTTACCATCATGTGCCAAATCTGATTATTTAAAACATTTTTTTGTTCTATCGTTTTTAGCATAATTCCTGTTTTATAACTCCGTTTAACCTAAAACGAAAGCCCATGTTTAAGTTTATCTAAATTATACATGTTTTAATTAGAAAACAGGGCACTTAATATGAAAATATTGGTCTTAAACTCATTTTGAAAATCTGGGCACAATTTATGATTAGTTTGGCCGTTCTAGTCGTAACTCATTCATCCGGAATAGTTATGAATTTATCCAAAGAACCACATGGTCCTCATATGGTTTATCCTTCACCCATGTAGAAACCCAGTAGCCTCTAAGTCAAATAAAATTAGTTATAAGCCTAACTATCTGCATTACAAATTATGGGTACACACTAAGTTTATTTCTACGGTTTTGGTCGTATCTCGACCATCCGGAAGAGTTGGCGTTCCATCCAACTCGCCACTAGGACCTAACATATTAGTATATTCATTAATGCAAAGATACAGTAGGATTTAAGCCACAATTTTCATATTAAAATGCCAACTTTACTCGAAAGTTCCAAAAAATAGCCGAAAGTAACCATTAATAGTCCACACTTATAGGAATTACTATTATATATAGACGGAGGTGATCCTGAAGATAAGCGTAAGAATTTGAGAAGAGAGTAGCTCATATATATACAAGTATCTATATATATAATACTAGCATTGATGTTCGAGGGAGAAAATAAGGAAGTAGAAAGTACGCGATAGTCAGAGTAATCATTGTATATATATAATCGGCCGATATAAGCAAATAATATGACGTCATAAAAAAGACGTGTGAGAGCGAAATAATGACCAAGTATTATATACTAATTATTAATGTAAAAGCAATAAATATGCAAAAGAGAGCATATAAGTTACTTGGGAGCAAGGGCGCGCGGATATCGGACAATGGTGAAAGACTCTTAAATTTTTTCAAAAAACGATTATAGTCTAGGGTTTTAAAAACGACCTAGTTCGCTATAACAAGTGCTCTGATACCAATCTGTAACACCCCCAATAAAATCAACAACGCAGCGGAATACCACTTGGGGTGCTACTTCATAGTTCATACACACAAGTTACAGAAAACGACCATTTAATAAAATGTCACATTCGATTTAAATAAATCAGAGTAAATTCAGGTCCCAATAATTTCTTTTTAACAAAAGTTACAAGAGTTTAAACATGACTCCTTTGTATATTTTAATAATAAATGGTTGTCGAATGTGAAGAAAAACCAAGTCTTTAAAGTTTTGATATCCGCGCGACTCGAGTGCTCCCAATGCTTAGCTAGCAATATAATAACCTGAGAAAATACATGCAAAAGGTTCATGAAATTAGGGACTTTGCCAATAGCGACTTCATGCAGAATAATTTCATAAGCGGGTCTCAGGCTAAACCTTTCAAGCACTTGTGTTCCATTAGTAAAACAAATAATGTGTCCAAAACTCACGGTTTCATAAATAGATAATCAATGTTCTCAAATCATGTAGTAAGCGAATCAAGCTTTAATAAAGATAGTCAAGTAACGCTTAAGTAGTGGAAATCAATAAGTTTTCTTAATAAAACGAGCATGTATTCTCACCCCAAAAACAATTTATGAAAACTATAAAAAGGGAAAAGGTGGGGCTATGAACTCACCGTATTAGCAAGGAGATCAGAAGTAGATGAATCTTTGGATGAGAGAAAAGTACGCCTAAGCACCACCTAAAAAGGCGTGACGCGACTTAGTATGATAAAGAAGATCGATACGTAAAAGTAAATCAAATGATCACGAGATATGTTTTTGAGATATGCATGGCATTGCATTATAACTTAACCGAAGTATTTTTATCCCCAAATTTGGTATTACAACCTGAACTTTATACTACATTATGGTCTCTACTATGTCTCGATTTCGCGATTCTTATCTTATTACTATGTGGCCGCACTTTTATTTCTCAAGAAAAGGCGTAAAACTATGTTGCTGAATTTTTAGTCAACTTTACAAGACCATATCTCTTAACCTATAAAAGATACAAGGATGGGGATTTCACCCCTGGAAAGATACTTAAGTCTAGTTTCCAGAACATTAGGCCTTTTAATCAAACCATTTACCAATCCACGGGAAATGAGTTTTTACTAATCATAACTCAAAACAAAAAGTTCGCTGAATTTCTAACACTTACGGTTTTGGCCATAAATCCTATTCTATAATAGCAATCAAGTTGAATCCAAAGAGAGATGAAAGCTTATGATGTCTAGTGTTTAACCATGTTTTAAAACCCAACACTTTAGTGCAAAAATCTGGAGTTAAATCCCTTTTTCAAATAGTAGTTCAGATATGATAGTTTTCGTAAATCGGTCATATCTCACTCATCTGGAGGAGATATGGCCCTAGCCAACTCGACACATGTACTTTGAACTAATTTCTACAAATGAATCAAATAATCCAGACCTTCTTAGGCCAAAAGTTTGCTGTAATTAACCCATTTATATTGCTGGTCTGCAGCAGACCTAAATTTTCCTACCAAACACTAATTTTGAAGTATTTTCCAAACCGTGATAGCTATTAAAGTGAATCCACTTGGAGAAGTCAAATTAAGATATATAATATAGAGATTAGCTTTCCTATCCTACATTTTATAGTATTAACCTGGAGTTTAACTCGTTTTCCAAACTATGTTCCATATTTGACTAGCAATCGTAAAACGGCCATAACACCCTCATCCGGAGGAGTTGATAAACTATCCAATTCGTCATACGTAGCTTAGACTTATACCTATCCAACCATGTAATTTTATAGTAGGCTATAAGTCAAAAATTATTAGGAAAAGCCACGTTTTGCTACTGACCTCAAAACAGTCCCTAAAACCTACTTTTTCCATTTCATTCGAAAACTCATCCAAATCGCTAATTTAAACACATGGAAATGCCATAAACATATCTTACTAAATATCTCATACATCAAAACTTAAATGTTCATGATCAACTAAGAATCAAATGAATCAAACGTACATGCATGCTTATAAAAGATCAAAATCAAAGCTAGCATTCAAAGAAAAATTTAAATTCAATAGAGAGATGGTACAAGAGGCTTACAAGCATAATTGAATTAGGAAAGAAAAATCAAAACAAACCCCTTGGTTGTGTTCTTGCTGTGTTGAACAAAGAGGTCCAAAAAATTACCCAGACACAATTCTTGATTTCATGCTCCATTCTTGATTAAACACTTATAATTAAACTCTAGAAGCATCAATTGTACCCAATTAGATTAAAAACCCTAAAATCAAGAGTTTAATAAAATCAAGAAATCTTTAAATCTTGATGCATGGTGGTTTAATCATCAAAAGGATGATAGAGATTCATGTAGGAATGAATATTGAGTGGAAAATAAGTGATTTGGTGGAGGTTTGATGGTGGTGATGTTTGGTGTTGTCTGCTCGTCGATCACAGAAGGAGGGAGAAGGAGAAGCCGACCTCTTTTTATTTTATTTTTTTATAAGTGAGTATCTATGTGTTTTTAATAAAAAGATTGGGTTATATATAGTTAAGAGGGTAGGGGATGTTTGGTTAGGCTTATTGTTGGAAGTGCAAGAATATAAGGGTGTGTTTGGTTTATATGTTATGTTTAATTTACATTTTTATTCTTATTTTTCTAAAACATTTATACCACAATATTTGTTTTAAAACACTTATTTAAAATATTAAAAATTGTGAAAATACTATTTTTGACGCGGATTTCAGGCCAAAAAAGCAGATAAAAGTCAAAAAGTACTAAAATAAAAATAATAAAGCTATCGAAGCTAAAATATGAAATTGTTGATTTCTCAAACGCTAAAGCGGATAAATATCCAAAGGATGATTCGTAAATAACTAAAACGACGATTTTTATCAAGTCGACCAAAAAGAAAATAAAAATAATTTCTATAAAAATTAGAAAATACAATTAGGGCTCGGTTTAAATATTGATTTTAAATTTGGGTTGTTAAAATAATGTTGTGTCAAATCGGCACGTACCTTGGCAGGGCAGCACCAAAGAAAAAAAATTGCAGCCATGACGTGTCGAACAACTTTCTATCCAGATCCGCACACGAAAATATAAGCCATGAAGTTTAGGTATCCGTCTCTATTGACCACCCATGCGTCCGTGTCAGAAGTCAACAACACCGCTTTTAACATCAAATTTATATCTTTTTGGGTGTTGTGATGAGGTGTCATTTTATACACTATTTCAGGGTCATTTAACCCCCTAAATCATGTAAATCTGCCCAGATTATATGCTTAATCGTTTGTTTTTAGGTTTTTAGCATTTAGATGGCATTTGGAAGAAATACACGTGACTTTGGCTCATTTGAAGAAGAAACGGACAAGACTACAACTCTCAACATAGAAAAAAACTTGATGATATATTCAGTCAAAGAATGGAGTCGGCTATCGAACATAAAGCAATGGCATCTGAATTCTTGGTGACGGGCGTCAGCGATTCAGTGACGGCCTTCAGGGATGTGGCGACTTACTGGATCTAGAACCATTAGTTGGGCGACGGCGTCAGAGTACAAAGCGTCGTCGTCGAAAGCGATATCTCTATAATATAAAACAATTTTAGGGTTTTTCAAGTGTGTAACATTTGCGTATAACTTTAGGGAGATGAACCCTAGCCTTTGTAGCAGCTTCATAGGTCGTTTTTAGGGCCTCAAAACCCTATTGTACTACCTTGGATCCATGTTTTAATTCAAGTAAGGTTATTTATCATTCATCATTCAATATGTCTATGTGTTGTGTGATTGTTTTATCTTCTTGTTTTCATTATAACATGTGAGGCTAAGCCCTCATTTGTATTTGCTTATGATTTTATGAAAGTCGAATTGTAGATCCTATTACTGTTGCTTCTTTTTTATGAATGTGCGCGTTACGCTTTAGAAAACCAGCTTTTGTCTGTATCGTTGTGGACACGTTTAGGGAAACGCGCGTGCATAGAAAGGATACCATCGGGTAATAGTCTTCATACTACCTTACCCCTTATATGGTTGATCCCTCTTAAGGTATTTCACATGAATTTAATATACTCTTAGAGGCCTTGTAATAGTCTTCATACTACCTTACTTGTGCGTTGCCCTAACGGAATATTAAATAGATGGCGGGTTCGTATAATTCGTTCATAACCTAGGAAATACTTACACAGATCATCACAAGTGTAACAAGGCAATATGATTAGGAGAAACAATCTGATAAGTAATGCATGATTAAGTATATACATTCAATTATCATAAAGTTATCACTAGTAGATTAGAAATTAGTTTAGTTAATAGTTAAACAAACCAACCTCTCAAACCATAGATTTACCTAATTTCATAAAATATAAAAACACAAAAATAATCTTCTCTCAACCCTTAGAATTCTATTAGATAGTGATTAAACCTTCCCAACCTATTCCCCTAGAGAACGATAATAGTCTTGCCTATACTACTACAACGGATAGGTGCTCTGCCTAGGGAGTTGTAAAACTTCGTGTAGAAGTCCTACGACGACCGCATCAAGTTTTTAGCGCAGCTGCCGGGGAATAATTAGGTTTTGATCATAATTTAACTCAGTTCTACTCGCTTGAATCCTTTCAAGTAAGAATTTAATTCCGTATATTAGCTTTCTCGTAGTCTATCTTTTCTTCGTGTTAATTGTTTTGTAATCCATTCTCGTCAACCACCATGGGAGACGAGAATCCTATCCGTACTCTTGGAGATTACTCCAAACCTAGCCATGAGGGCTACAGGAATACCATTGAGCTCCCCGTAGGAAACAACGTGGTACCTCTTCGATTCGACACCATCCGGTTGGTGCCCAAAACGGACAGTATGTCATTCACAGGACTTCGGTCCGAGGATCAAACCAACACCTCAAGGAAGTTCTAAAAATTTATGGACTTCACTTGACTTGTCAGGTGATGTTAGGGAACTGAAAGAGCGTACGTTAATTAAATTTTCCATTTGTGATCAAGCTAGCAATTGGCTTGAACGTCTTCCAGCAGGATCCATCACCACATGGGAGGATCTTACTACTCGTTTCCTTGCTCAATTCTTTCCACCGGGAAGGACCGCAAAACTTTGCAATGATATTCTGATGTTCCAACAACATCATGAAGAATCTCTCTCAGAAGCATGGACTCGTTTCAAGGAATTACTCCAAAAAGTCCCTCATCATGGCATCGACCTTTGGCTCCATGTCTAAATTTTTTATGACCATGTCAATCACGTCACAAGATGAACCATTGACCAAATTGGCGCGGTTGTTAACGCTTCGTGACCCGAATATGGAAGAATCTTGGGCATTATTAGAGGACCTCGCCCTCTATGACAACGAAAGTTGGAACGACCCAAGGGATTTCACTAAGTCGGTCAAGGCAATCACTTTGCCTCAAGATGTCCCGAGTACATCCGATCGCCGTCTCATCAAGCTCGAAAACCAAGTCCAATGCTTGATGGAAGCTCATCTTGCTCCGACACAACCTACTCAAGTGAACAAAATCACTACCTCATGTGAGATCTGTAGTGGTCCCCACGACACTCAGTATTGCATGGAAGATCCTGAACAAGCCTTTGTTGAATATGCATCCTTGTATACCGTTGGAGCGGGAGGTAAGTGGTACACTTTTAAGCCCGAGCAAAACAATCTTGGTGACACCTACAATTCATCATCGAAAAGTCACCCAAACCTTAGGTGGAGACAACCCTAAAATTCCTAAAATAATTTTTCAAACCCACCTAACCAGTTCCAGTCTAACGGTTCAATCCTGAACCGTTCCTTCAACAACCGTCCTCAAAGATTTAACAATCAATTAAATCTTGAAGGATTGGTATCCAACTTCATGACATCTCAAGACGCTATGTAGGTTCCTAATATTCACACAAATATATAACTAGAGAGAGAAAGCTAGAAAGAGAGAGTAGAAGGGAGAAACATATAGAAAAACACAATAATGTGTGTGTAAAAATGATTCAACCAACACCCTCTCCATGTGTGGAGAGGGCTTTTATACAAAGGATAAACTGGGCTTTCCATAGGCTTTCCATGGGCTTTCTATGCTTTGGCCCGGTTAGCTTACTAAATAATACATAAAATTATCTAACTATTACAAGGGCTCGTGAGATCGATAATGATCATCACTTCACTAAAAACTGAATTCCTAACAATCTCCCCCTAAGGGACGATCGTTGAGATCTCATAAATGATCAACACTTTATGTATTTCTAACAATCTCCCCCAAAGGGGTGATCATAGAGATCTCTCCTTGTGACCTTGATCATTAGTCGTTGAAGCTTCTTATCTTGATTTTGAGTCCTTTTTGTGTAATAGTTGATCTTTTGTCTTGCATCTTTATGTAGTGATCTTTGACTTGTGGCTTGAAATTGTTTCTTTAAGATCGTCATTGTATGTGATCTTGAGCTTTCTTGAGATCATCATCCAAATTTAATCTCTAATCATCATCTTGTGATCTTTCGCCATCTTGTGTGCTTGTGACTTTTGGGCCGACATGCTCATACTTGTTGCAATCTTGAAAGCTTGACTTTATGTTCGTATTTCTTCATTAATTCATAATTTCATCACTTTGACATACTACAGAAGAAGTTGATATCAGAGTTTGTAGAAGCTTTGGGTCATTCTTTCTAGATGTTATAAAGTCATAGCGTCTTGAGTATGAGCATGTGGCCATGAACTTGAATCTGCTAGAATGAGGTATCTGCATCTCCATCTTTATGTAATCCTAAAATAAAACAGTTAGCAATAAAGCTTGGTGACGAATATGGCTTTGTCATTCATCGGAGTTCGGTTGCATTAACCTCCGGTTCTGTGAGGACCGTTTTACAGCATAAATATTGTACCTGTGATCAGGTAGATTCATTATAAGAACCTCTTTGACAGGGTTTCTAGCTCAAAGTGTTAGATCCTCTAACGCAGATGCATTAGATTCACTGTACTTGCTAGTATCTCTTTACCGGACACCTCAAAGCAGGCTACCTCACTAATGTATTGTTACTAATAGAACGGTTCAAGAGTGAATCTAGTGGTTACTAATTCATTGAATTGAAGAGAACTTGATTGAAAATCACTCGACGAGGTCCTTGAGAAAGTGTTTTTGTAACACATCGAGAGTTTTAAACTTTTATCAAAATTCATCAGCCGTCAATTCATAATCTGGACCGATTTGATATCCAGTGTCACAAGATTGACCCATTAAGGATCTCACAAGTCACCTACCATGAGCTTGTTTGATGTTGGCTCAAGCAGGATTTCCATCTTCATTGTGAATACTTTCGTATCACTTGGATGTTCTGGCAATATCACAAGGATAATGCGTAGGACTCTTAAGATATTCCTTGTTTTCACAGTGTGAGAAAAACAAGTATATTGGAATAGTGTCCTAACGAGATTTATTGATGATTTATTGGCTCTAAACTCAATAGTGTATTTTAGTTTTAGTGGTCGGAGGCTGGAGCTGACTGCCACCTTTTCCATACCAACTAACTCAGAGTGAGAAAGTCAATAGATAACGTGTTTAGTCTCTGTGTGAAATGAAACAGAAACCTTCTGAGAGATTATGAGTGGCTAGGGAGGGTTGTGCATTGCATCACTGGGTCCATGATGTTAGTCTTTAATGTCAGCAATCATCATTGTGATTCTGACAGCAGATGTATTGACCCGGTTTCTGCCTAGGTGTATGAGGGCTTCTTTCTTTTCACCCTTTATCCGTATAATTCTTTTTCATTCTTCAACCCCTTCAGTGCTTACCGAGAGTTCATGACTAGTACCTTGTTGGGTTTGTTCCAGTACTAGCTCCATCTCAGTCGGCATTATTCCCTTATTCCTACTTTTACTCCTTTTTATATCATACCAAAGGACTTTTACACTAACTAGTGGATTGTCCCTGGGTAGATCCCTCCGGTTCTGGATAGATCATGGGAACGAATACCTAACCTTACCAACCTTATAACTCCGATAAAATTAAATGCATGGTCGGTCTTTTGGTACTGTTCTCCTTGCCATAAAACCATTTAAAAACCTTAATCAAGGTACTTATGATATAAATATCAAAGCTTTTTGTACCTCGATTGTTTTTGATTTTCAGAAACACTCCCCCTCAACATGTGCATCGATATTCGAAAGTGTTTAGCACATGTAGGATGGAGTACACACATGAGTTCATAAAATCACATTTTTTTACGTTTTTATATTTTAATCACATTTTCTCCCGTTATCAAAAATTTCAAACCTTTTGATATTTTGGATATCAAATGATTCAAATATGTTATAAAACTGGGAGAAAAAATGTGCCGATTATGCACAAGTCGATTAAGGAACATATTAATGCTCCCCCTCAAACTATGAGGGTATGTGTGAGTGTCAGGTATAATAATTTTCAAATATTTTGAGTTTAACGAAAAACTCATGAAAAAATTTATACATTGACACTTAACACCTAAAGATAATCTCCTTTTGGATAATCTGTAGTCCGTCTCGATAATCTCCTTTTGGAAGTTGCCTTAGCTTCCCCCCGAGCCAGCAATCCTTTATTGAGTAGATTCATATATTTCTTGCAAGCCGCATTAAGAAGACTTGATGTGCAAAGCCCAAATGTCCGAAGTACACAATTAATTCAAAACTGTAACACCAAAGTCAATTAAGTCCCTGATGAGCGTATTTCTCCTTACAAGATAGTGAAGATAAAAATTGAAACACCAATGTTAGCTAAGTCTCGGATGTCACAATTATTCGCTCAAAATAGCCGAAATGATAATACCTAAGTCAACTAAGTCTCGGATGTAAACATTTCTTCCTGCAGGATACTGACTATCTAAAGGTATCATCATACCTATGTGTCCGTCTTTATCAAATATTTCTACCTTTTTAATAATAAGCTTAGTGGTTGACCGGTCGAGGAAACATTAATTGAATCAGAAACAATCTTCTCACGCTAGAATAAATCTTCTAACAACACTTTCCCCTTGGTATCTCAAATGATGCATACTTAAAATAACAAGATATCTCTTCCCCCATGTGGAAGAAATAGTGCACCCAAAAGTAACAAGTTAAGACACTGATTTTCTCTGCGGTTATGACATTTGTCTCCATCCTGACCCTTGAAATTTCTTGTTCACCAAGCTCATAAATCACAGCCCTTGATTTGGTATAACCAATAAGACTCTAAGGGATTGCCAGCGTGTATTGTTTGTTTATGAAGTGGGGTGAGGTGTGGGGTTAAGATGGTGATAGTTTTGTTTGATGGTGAGGGTTTTGTCGTGGTGTAGCAGAGATATGAAAGAGACAATGAATAGGGTTAATGTGTTTGGCGGGAAAAAAAGGGTAAAAAAAGGGGTAGGGTAAAGAGTTTGGGGAATTGGCACTTTAATCCTTGAGGTTATATGTCAGGTTTGCACACCAGTCTTAGGACTAACATGTTGGGGTTAATGGGTTTTAGGGCTAACGACAGTTAAAGGTTAATGGATTTGGGCCTGTTTTAACTGTTTGGGCCGGTTAATAATAAAAATGGGTTTTGGGCTTTTTGGACTAAATGGTTTAATTTAAATATAGTGGGCTGACCCGGCCCACTAAAATGGGTACGGGTCGGCCCATTTTATCATGATAGGGTTTCGGGTTCGTTTTTCCATGCTCTTTCCAATGTCGTATCCCGGGGTTGACTTTGACTTCGTCTTGACTTCATTAAATGCACAAACGTTGTCGAGTCGATCCGAAAATGTCCGTTTAAGCTCCGTTTTCAATCCTTTTGTACCTTTGGCTTTGGTTTTTCGCGCTCTTTTCAATTCCGCTCTCGGTTAACCGTTTGGATTTGGTTTTTTGTCCTTTATAGTTAATATCCGTACCATAACATATAAACAACCAAAAACAAGCATATTTATGGCATTTTATGTGCGTTTTTGGTCAATTAGGGTCGTTTTATTAAGTAAAAGGTATGTGTATTTACACACATACCAAAATCCCCCATACTAAACTATTGTCGTGTCCTCACGCAATGCCATAAGTAAACACTTAAGAAAACCAAGAATCTCAATCCCCCTCGACTAATTACCTCGAAAAGTAGCTAAGTGTTCATCAAGGGGAATTAAAGAATCATAGCTTTGAAAAGCCCCATTTTTACCAATTTTAAATATTTACACTTATTCACACACATATTTTTGTATTATTTTTTTTTCTTTTCTCATTTTTTGTACTTTTACTTTTTACAATTAACAACATGTTTTAGACCTTTCGTATTTTTTATAACTTTAGGGTCATAGAACAAGACGCATTTCAATCCTAAAATGCTCAAAAAGATAAATTCATCGTCCCCGACTTTTCACTCGTCCCAAACCAAGCTTAAAACGAAATCACCTCTAAAATATAAAGTTAAGATGCTAACACTACTCATATTTGTAACTTGTAAACTTTTCACTCCCGGCAATTATTATACTTAGGTGAATGTGCCATTTTGACTTCAACCATGGATCAATGTTTTGCAAAAAATTTTTAGCTTCACTTCCACCTGAGAATAATGAGTTTGAAGGCGAGATCTTCCCATGTAGCGACCTTTTTCGTCTTGGCAACATCCCAACTGCGGCTAATGAACCAAGGCTTTTGACACCCCACAAAGACTATATCGGGACCACGACCTTTGGTTTCAAAAACTCTTAGGTTTCCTGTTTACACATAGCTTATCTAAAAACTTAAAATGAAATAGTCTAAGTTCAAAAGCATATTTAAATTTAACAAAAAGAGATTTTCCTTGCATTTATTAATTCACACTTAACATTAAACATAACATTGATGCAATCGTAACCCTCGACCTTTTAGAAGGCTGCAACATTTGGTTCGAGCCGCAAATGAAGTAAACTTTGAAGCGTCTCGGAGTTATTATTCTTTACTAGGCTTTCTTTAGAAGGCTGTAACACGGTAGAGAGCTGGCAGATGCCAACAAACTTTATCAGGGCCTACCTTTATAATTTATTACGCATCATTCTTTTTCATTTTTCATCATATTTTTCATATTTTTTTTTCATTTTACTTTATTTCACGATATATAGAGAAGACTTCTTTTTGGAAAATTTAAGTATAAATTTGAACTAAGACTAAAATTATTGGCTATCGACCACATCTCAAAAATTGTTGATTTAAGTTTAATTTTCAAAAATAGCACACATTATTAGTCCGGTTAGAAGCTTATGGGAGAAAAAGCCACAAATTACATACATGAGTTCTTAAGATCTCCAAAATAATCCTTGTTTTGCATCCAACTCATACTTAACTCTATCATTTTTTGTTCTTCGCGAAGGTTACCCCGAATTGCTTAGTCTAAAAAGTTAGGAACAAGCTAAGAGCTCAACACGCTCGACTCAGTCCAAAATTTATTCTTATTCTACCCAGCAGGGAAAGCAAATTATGACAACACACTATTTTCCTTTGAAAAATTTAAAATTTTTTCATTTTTTTGGAATTTTGGTGGTAAAAACAGGATTACGTGAAAACAACAACTACAGGCACAATCAAATTGATAGATCCCCCCATACTAGAATTGAACATTGTCCTCAATATTTTAAGAAGGGTCTCTACGTAAATCCTAAGCCGTTTATTAAGTATGCTTAAAGATAACGTACGTCGATAAGATGACGGATATTTGGATTCCGCAATTGCAGCTGGGGATTGAAGCCCGAGTGAATGAAGGAACATAAACCGCGAGCACGATAGGCTTCAAAATCCGGGCAATCCTGGACAATAACACAAACACAAAGCACTCGAGAAAGAAAGAGGCAAGCCTCCTCACACAACAAAACACTTATTCATTACTACCATTAATATTAATTCTAGATAAGCATGGGTTTTCTACCCACAAACGCTTGTTTAAGGACATTAGCTGACCCGATTCCCCCGATACTTGACTTTATCAAGGGGTATAAAAATAGGATGACCGAACACCAAATAAGGAGTGTTGTTCCTATTCTGAAACAAACATCGGGCTTTTATGATGAAACAACTTGGAAGCTTTGAAGCCCCGATGTGATGAAGAAGAAGAGATTTCTCCTTTGAAGCAAGAACACCGTGATTGAAAACTTTGTCATCATTTTCGGATGAAAATGGAAGTAAAGTATCAATCACGGGGGAAAGAGTAGCAAGAAATCTCATGGATTCTTCTTCAATGCATATCCCTGGATCGTAAATCTTGTTTCTATCTCCGAAAGGAGAAGAAACATCAAGATCAGATCCGAGATCATTATGAGAAGGTATGAAGTCGAAATCCATATGAAAGGTGGGATAGTTGGGCAAAATATTAGGCACATCAATGGGGATGTCTTCCACCACATCAATGGTTGAGTCTCCCGAATCGGGATAATCAATATTAAATGATTCGAACTAGAGAAGGGAAGTAGAATTATCGTCACCTTACGAGTCGTAATCATCACTCTCAATACCCGGTGGTATTGAGTCATCCGGATTGGGAAATATATCGATCTCTTCCCTAAGAGAGTCACTATCCTCAACGAGGATAGGAAATGTGGGAAGAGACTCGATGGTCGTATTTGGATTAGCATGAAAATCTTCTGGTGGACGGGGAGATGAATTATCGTATAACAACCTCTCCATAAGACTAATATATTCCTCGTGCTCTCTATTAAAAATTCTTGGAGGAATTGTTATGAGTTCACCGGCGAACTCATCGAAGAGAGAATCAATCTTGGGAGAAGAAGCCATCAAAGTATCACGATTGAGTAATGATTCAAGAAGAATAGACTCGGTATCAAAACGATTATTTTTTGGAGTAGAATCGAGGTCTTCATTATGAATCGGATTAAACTCGCTAGAAATTATTTCCTCGTCAAGATCAAAAAGAGGGTTCAAATAAGTTTTAAAACTTATTTCGTAAATAACCTCCTCATGACTTGACTCGTCATCACTAGAGGTAGAATCGTCGAAGAGAGGATTGGAAAACGTTGAAAAATTTATCGTTTGAGAATCATCACAATCGGGTACATCACACTCACTTTCGGATATACCATCGGACTCACTTGGGGTATGGACAAGGTCCTCAACACTAGACTTTATTAATTCGTCCAATTCCGTTTCTAGAATAGTGTCGAGATGCTTATCCTCCATTATAAGAGAGTCCAATTTTGGTAAATCGGGTGTGATTGCGGAGGAGAATTTCTTGAGATATTCTTGTGTAGCAGAAGAATACTCGTCGTCGTCATCGTCGTAGCAAATGGGAATCTTCTGATATTGAGAAGGATCGGGAGTATAAGTATCAAGATTAACCACTTGTTCTTTCTGTTGTTGTAACTAAGTTTGAAAAGTCGCACGAAGCTTACTTATAGAATCATCCATCACTTGTTGAAAGTTTCTATGAGCTCTTAGATGATCATTCATTGAATCAATATGATCAATGATAAATTGTGAGGGTTGAAATTGGTCAAAACCAAAAGAATTAGAATTATAGCAAACTTTTGGCTCATAATAATTTTCATTCATTGGTTGACATTGGAAAGTCTCATGAGGGCCCCCGCAATTTTCACAACAAAGATATTGTTGTTGGAAGCTTGGTGAATTTTGTAGAGGGTGGTTTGAAAAATTTAGAGAATCGTTAAAAGAGTACGGAGTTGAAAAATTGATTGGTGTTCCTTTTCCATAAGTACAATAAAAATAAACTCCATCATATTGATTGCAACCACACCGTTGGCACGTACAATAAAGATATTGTTGTTGAAAACTTAGCGAAGTTTGTGGGAACTCATCAAAGTTTTTATTGTAGCATGGTTTCGGATTAGAGATAATCAAAACTTGCGGTGGAAAAATGTAGCCATAATGAGCACCGTTCCCACAAGACTCACAAGTACATCGTTGACAAAAGAAACCGTCTAACGAATCGCCGCACCCGTAACAACAATTTTGGGTGATTTGTGAAGGACTTTGTGAAGAATTTTGTGCAAAATTTTCACTGGGGTCTTGATTTTCGACAATTGGTTCATGAGGTGTATCAACAAAGTTAGTATTATCATTGGATGACTCGAAAGAGTGAGTTTGGGTTTGTTGAGGTGGGTTGAGAAGATTTTTGAAAGATTCATTTTCATCACAACTTGTAAAACAAACTTCATTCAAACACTTTCGCACAAAAGCACAAGGTCGACAATATAGACCATCAACCGGGTCTCCACACGTAGGACAATTCGGAAGGGATTGTTTAGACGAATCGGGAGTTTCATTCGGATCACGAACAAAAGTGTCAACGGAACAACAATGATCTTTATTATACAAAGCTCCACAAGACGAACATTCCTTAAATGCATACATGATGAAGAGAAGAATTAAACGGATATGAGGATAAAGAGATAAGAATTTAATGGAATGGGGTTAAGAAGAATATTTTTGGTAACCGAAAGTCAATAGTGCACGGTAGCTCTTTAGAAAACGCACAAAGAAGCGGATGAGCGGGTAAGCGCGAAGCTATTTAAAAACCTTCTCCTTTCGGGTCGAAGTTCGTAGGATCGACCCTCCTTATACCTCTCTTATAGTTTGTAATCTAAAGGTGAGCCGAAATCACAAGTGACACAATGGTTGTTTTTGTTGGTTTTCGATTTTTTTATTTTTGGTATTTTTGATTACTTAATATTCACAAAAGAAAGCGATAACTTCACGGGAAAGGGTCTTCAAACACTAATCTTCAAACGAAACACGATAATCGTTTCACAACCTCCCCGGCAGCGGCGCCAAAAAATTGACTCTTTAAAAATCAACCCTTTAAATATATAAATACTATATATAATAAATATATAATATAAATATATAAAATAAATATATAATATAAATATATATAAGGATAATTACAAATATCAATGATAAGAATTCCGTGAGGCTTTTAGAAGGGAAATTACTTTTGACCAAAGTAAAATCCCTAAAAACCTTCCCGGGTCGTGTCCCGACGAGGTGCGAATTTGAAAATCGAGTATCGTTTGAGAAATTATGCTTGAGTAATCACAATTTGGATTTGGTATTCTATTTCTATAATTAAAATGTAAAAACAAGTAAAGGCACACTAAAAACGAAAGCAATTAAAGCTAAAACACTAAAAACGATAACGGGATTCAAATCCCGTTCTTTAAAAACCTAAATTCAACAAATTAAATCCTAAAAATGAAAATTTAATTTTTAACAATCCTAAATGACAAAATAAAATTTTAGAAAAAAGAATTATATTTTTTTGACTTTTATATTTTTTATTATGAATTTAAAACTGATTTAATCTAAAAAATTAATTAAAAATACTAAACGAATTTGGAAAAATCTGAAAAATTCATGAAACGTAGTTTGAACTAAGCTAAACCTAAGAAAAATGAGCTAGGTTCAACAGCTTATTGGAATAAGCTAGAAATAAGCTAATAAAGGCTGAAAGCTAAAAGGGGAAAAAGGGTATAAGTATTAAATTGTGCAAAGTAAAACCAGATGGCCATACTGGTGCTGCTGGTTGTGAGTGTGTGTGTTGAGGCTTTGGTATATAAAGGGAGAGGTCACATGTTCGACCCCTATGGCCTCTCCTTTTTAACAAACATTTTTTAAAACTTATAAAACAAGCAAAACTAACAAAATTTAAAAAAGAAACTTTTTATAAAACTCTAAAATAAGCTGGTAAAAAGCAAAAACTAGCAGACAGTATGCACTTTTAAACACTAAGTCATTAAGGCTAAAATTTTTGGCTTTTTTTATGACTAATAAGCATAATGGAAAGGGAAATAAGCAAAACCAGATAACAAGCTACACTTAAAAAAGCATTTATAAACAAACTTAAGCTAGGAAAATAAGCAGAAAGGCATTTAAAAGCTTATTGAAATAAATGACACTAAGACAAACTACTAAACCACTTTCAACTTTTAAACTAATAATAAGACATAATAAGCAGTTGCAAATGCAAATAAGCTAAGAGTAGATGATTACTAAACCTAAATAAGCACTAACAAACAAAAATGAGCCAAGAAATAAGATGGGAAGCTTTGAAAAGCATATAAGCTTTTTGGCTAAAACTGTTAGCCAAACAGCCATATGGACATTTTCTAGCTTATTTTTAAGCTAGAAAATGGATCCTTATGGCTTAATGGCTTATGTACAATCCAAGCTTATCCTCTAACTACAATAATCAACAATTAAAAAGCATTTTGAAATTAAAATAAGCCATGAAAAAGCCAAATGAAAAGGGCTACTTACACAGAATGCACTATTTTTGGTTTTTCTTAAAAGAGAAATTGGCTTTTGCAGCCCTATAAATAAGCTAGTAAAATAAGTTTAAAGTACTAAATAAGCTAAAACAGATAAATTTCATACCACAAACTACTTATAAAAGAAATTTAAAAAGCTAAAACCTATTTTTACTTATCTGAATTTGCATTTGAAAGATGGACTTTAAACTTTGAAAAAGAGGCTTGTTATTTTAGACAGATTTTGACTAAAACCATTATGGCAATTGCACTTTAACCAAATCTTGATACTACTGCATTAAGGCACAAAATACAATATGAAAACAACACTACATGGCACCAAATCAAAATTCAAATCATACAAGCTGAATTTTAAACTAGATTTCCACAGATTTAAACATTGAATAGATTGAACCTAAGATTTGATTTTTAAACTTCAAAAACTTGAAAAAACTAACTTAAAGACTGAATTAAGGCTAAATGAAAGTGATTTGAGGACCAAAGACATTTTATACCCCTTTTTACCCGTTTTATAACCTTGACCCAAACACTCCTTTAAAACTAAAAAGTTATTTAAAAGCTAAAAACAGATAGTGATAAGCTGCAAATTGATAGAACAGATTAAGACAAGTAATAATGAGGACATTTAAGCACAACCTAACAGATCTTAAGCAATAATAAGCAGAATTAACAGAATAAGCTATTGAACAGTAATAACAAGCTGAAAACTAAATTTGGAACTTACAATTGGTCCCAAGCTTTAAAACTACAAGGCAAACACCTAAACCAGCTTACAAATCAACCTATAGCTTCCCATGAAGCACTAATACCATGGCCATCCACAATTTACCATGCTTCATCATTGCATAAGCTTATAAGAGCTTATAAAAGAGACTTGTAAACAATAATGAGCTTGAGAACATTAAATAGCTTAAGAACAAATTTTATAAAACTCGAACACTTAAATTTACATTAATTTAAAAGAGGGTTACAAGACTTGAAAGTAAAAGAAAATAAGTAAAAATAAGTTGGAAATAAGTTTAAAACAAGCTACACTACTCCTAAATTACATACTCTTTCAAAATGAAAATAAGCCCTATTTATATAAAAATTGCAATGCGCAGGTGTGCTT
>BQNB010090061.1:0-27243 GCA_026074375.1 Tanacetum coccineum
GATGTGATATTGATATACATAGATGTAAAGCGGGAGAGTCGATGTGATATTGATGCACTTGAGAGACGTTTAAAAGGTGAGTCAGTGTGCTATTGATATACACGTGACATTAAACCGGTTAGTCGAAGTGATATATTGATATACATTAGACGTTAAACGCACAAGTCGAAGTGATATGTGGATTTATCTGTACATTTACATTGTTTCACGTTAATTTATGTTAAACTGAGTTGTTCGTTATAGGGGCGAGCCGGTGAGATTTTGCTTAACACAACACGTTAAACGGGTGAGACAAGGGGGTATCGATGTACATGAGACGCTAAACGTGTTAGTCGACGGGATATACATAAGTGACGTTTAACGGATGAGTCAAGGTAGTGTTGATATACATGTGTTGTTAAAGCGGTTAGACGATGTGATATTGATTGATATATACATGAGACGTGAATACGCGCGATATACATAAGTGACGTCTAACGAGCGAGTCGCGGTGGTGTTGATATACATGAGACGTTAAACGGGTTAGTAGAAGTGATATATGACTTCCTTTGTACATTTGCGAGGTTTTACGTTGAATTTTGATAAACGGAGTCGTTCGTTAAACGACTGAGTTGATGAGAATTTGCTTAACAAAAGACGTTAAACGGGTTAGTCGAGACGGTATGGATATACATGAGATGCGAAACGTGTTAATATTGATATACATAGATGTTAAGCGGGAAAGTCGATGTGATCTCGATACACTTGGGAGACGTTTAAAGGGTGAGTCGATGTGCTATTGGTATACACGTGACGTTAAATCGGTTAGTCAGAGTGATATATTGATATACATTAGATGTTAAACGCACGAGTCAAAGTGATATGTGGATTTCTCTGTACATTTGCATTGTTTTACGTTAATTTATGTTAAACGGAGTTCGTTATTAGGGCGAGCCGGTGAGATTTTGCTTAACATGACACGTTAAATGGGTGAGTCAAGGGGGTATTGATGTACATGAGACGCGAAACGTGTTAGTCGACGTGATATACGTGAATGACGTTTAACGCGTGCGTCGATGTGATACAACCGATAGATGTTTAACGGGTGAGTCAAGGCGGTATTGATGTACATGAGATATTAAAGCGGTAGTTGATGTGATATTGATATACATGAGACGTTAAACGAATGAGTCGATGCGATATACATGAGTGAAGTTAATTTTTGTTAAATGGAGTCGTTCGTTAAACGGGTGAGTTAATGAGAATTTACTTAACAGGAGACGTTAAGCGGGTTAGTCTTGGCGGTATTGATATACATGAGTGACGTTTAACGGGTGAGTCGAGGTGGTGTTGATATACATGTGTTGTTAAAGTGGTTAGACGATGTGATGTTGATTGATATATACATAAGACGTTAAACGAATGAATACGCGCGATATACACGAGTGACGTCTAACAAGCGAGTCAAGGTGGTGTTGATATACATGAGACGTTAAACGGGTTAGTAGAAGTGATATATGACTTCCTTTGTACATTTACAAGGTTTTACGTTAATTTGTGATAAACGGAGTCGTTCGTTAAATAGGTGAGTTGATGAGAATTTGCTTAATAAGAGACGTTAAACGAGTTCGAGGCAGAGTATGGATATACATGAGACGTAAAGTGTTAGTCGATGTGATATTGATATACATAGATGTTAAGCGGGAGAGGCAATGTGATATCGCTGCACTTGAAAGACGTTTTAAAGGGGGAGTTGATGTATACACGTGACGTTAAAGCGATTAGTCGTAGTGATATATTGAGATACATTTAGACGTTAACGCTCGAGTCGAAGTGATAAGTGCTGTCTCTGTACATGTGCATTGTTTTAAGTTAATTTAATGTTATAACAGAGTGGTTCGTTATAGGGGCGAGCTCTGTAAGATTTTGTTAACACGAACGTTATAAAGGGTGAGTTGAGGTGGTATTGATGTTCTTGAGACGCTAACGTGTTAGTCGACGTGATATACAATGTGTGGCGTTTAACGCTTGCGTCGATGTGATATTACACGATATTTATTTTAACGGGGAGTCGAGGCAGATATTGATGTACATAAGTTATTAAAGCGGTTTAGTCGAGGTGATTTTGATATACATGAGATGTTAAATGAATGAGTCGTTGCGATATCATGTGTGACGTTTAATCTTTTGTTATAAACAGGAGTCGTTCGTTAAATGGGTGAGTTGATAAGAATTTGCTTAACAGGAGACATTAAAGGTTAGTCTATGCAGTTTGATAGTACATGAGTGAGTTTAACGGGATGAGTCGTGGTGTGTTGATATACATTGTGTTGTTTAAAGGGGTTAGACGATGTGATATTGATTGATATATACATGAAACGTTAAAGAATGAGTACCAAAGCGATATACACGAGTGACGTCTAACGAGGGTGTCAAGGTGGTGTTGTTATTACATAAGATCGGTTTTAAATGGGTAGTAGGAAGTTTATATGGTCTTCCTTGTACATTTGCGAGGTTTTACGTTAATTTTAGATAAACGAAGTCGATTTGAAGGGTGAGTTGATGAAATTTTTGTTTAACAAGAGACGTTATAACGGGTTAGTCGAGGTGGTATTGATATTCATTAGACGTAAATGTGTTAGTCGAATGTGATAATGATATAAATAGATGTTAAGCGGAGAGTCGATGTGATATCGATGCACTTGAAAGACGTTTAAAGGGGCGTGATGTGCTTATGATGATACACGTGGCGTTTAACCAGTTAGTCGAAGTGAGTTTATTGACTATACATTAGGACGATTAAACGCACGAGTCAAAGTGATTGTGGATTTCTCGGCTACATCTTCGTTGTTTCACATTAATTTATTTTAATCAGACGTTGTTCGTTTTAAGGGTGAGCCTGTGAGATTTTGCTTTAACACGACACGTTAAACGGGTTAGTCGAGGTGGTATTGATGTACATGAGACGCTAAACGTGTTAGTCGACGTGATATACATTAGTGATGTTTAACGCGTGCATCGATGTGATATACACAATAGACGTTTAACGGGTGAGTCAAGGCGGTATTGATGTACATGAGATGTTAAAACGGTTTGTCGATGTGATATTGATATACATGAGACGTTAAACGAATGAGTCGATGCGATATACATGAGTGACGTTAATTTTTGTTAAACAGAGTCGTTCATTAAACGGGTGAGTTAATGAGAATTAGCTAATAGGAGACATTAAACGGGTTAGTCAAGGCGGTATTTATATACATGAGTGATGTTTAACGGGTGAGTCAAGGTGGTGTTGATATACATGTGTTGTTAAAGTGGTTAGACGATGTGATATTGATTGATATATACATGAGACGCTAAACGAATGAGTACGCGCGATATTCATGAGTGACATCTAACAAGCGAGTCGAGGTGATGTTGATGTACATGAGACGTTAAACGGCTTAGTAGAAGTGATATATGACTTCCTTTGTACATTTGCGAGGTTTTACGTTAATTTTTGGTAAACAGAGTCGTTCGTTAAATGGGTGAGTTGATGAGAATTAGCTTAACAAGAGACGTTAAATGGGTTAATCTTGGCGGTATTGATATACATGAGACGCTAAACGTATTAGTCGATGTGATATTGATATACATAGATGTTAAGTGGGAGAGTCGATGTGATATCTTTGCCCTTGAGAGACGTTTAAAGGGTGATTCGATGTCCTATTAATATACACGTAACATTAAACCGGTTAGTCAAAGTGATATATTGATATACATTAGACGTTAAATGCACGAGTCAAAGTGATATGTGGATTTCTCTGTACATTTACGTTGTTTCACATTAATTTATGTTAAACGGAGTTGTTCGTTATAGGGGCGAGCCGGTGAGATTTTGCTTAACACGACACGTTAAACGGGTGAGTCGAGGTGGTATTAATATACATGAGACGCTAAACGCGTTAGTCGACGTGATATACATGAGTGACATTTAACGCGTGCGTTGATGTGATATACATGATAGATGTTTCACGGGTGAGTCGAAGCGGTATTGATGTACATGAGATAGAAAAGCTATTAGTCGATGTGATATTGATATACATGAGATGTTAAATGAATGAGTCGATGCGATACACATGAGTGACATTAAATTTTGTTAAACGCAGTCGTTCGTTAAACGGGTGAGTTGATGAGAATTAGCTTAACTGGAGACGTTAAACGGGTTAGTCGAGACGGTATTGATATATATGAGTGACGTTTAACGGGTGAGTCAAGGTGGTGTTGATATACATGTGTTGTTAAAGCGGTTAGACGATGTGATATTGATTGATATATACATGAGACGTTAAACGAATGAGTACGCGCGATATACACGAGTGACGTCTAATGAGCGAGTCAAGGTGGTGTTGATATACATGAGACGTTAAACGGGTTAGTAGAAGTTATATATGACTTCCTTTGTACATTTGCGAGGTTTTACGTTAATTTTTGATAAACGGAGTCGTTCGTTAAACGGGTGAGTTGATGAAAATTTGCTTAACAAGAGACGTTATACGGGTTAGTTGAGGTGGTATTGATATACATTAGACGCTAAATGTGTTAGTCGACGTGATATTGATATACATAGATGTTAAGCGGGAGAGTCGATGTGATATCGATGCACTTGAGAGACGTTTAAAGGGTGAGTTGATGTGCTATTGATATACACGTGGCATTAAACCGGTTAGTCAAAGTGATATATTGATATACATTAAATGTTAAACGCACGAGTCAAAGTGATATGTGGATTTCTCGGTACATAGATGTTAAGCGGGAGAGTTGTTCGTTATAGGGGTGAGCCGGTGAGATTTTGCTTAACACGACACGTTAAACGGGTGAGTCGAGGTGATATTGATGTACATGAGACGCTAAACGTATTAGTCGACGTGATATACATAAGTGACGTTGTGCGTCGATGTGATATACATAATAGATGTTTAACGGGTGAGTCGATGCGGTATTGATGTACATGACATATTAAAACGGTTAGTCGATGTGATATTGATATACATGAGATGTTAAACGAATGAGTCGATGCGATATACATGTGTGACGTTAATTTTTGTTAAACAGAGTCGTTCATTAAACGGGTGAGTTGATGAGAATTTGTTTAACAAGAGACATTAAACGGGTTAGTCAAGGCGGTATTTATATACATGAGTGACGTTTAATGGGTGAGTCAAGGTGGTGTTGATATACATGTGTTGTTAAAGCGGTTAGACGATGTGATATTGATTGATATATACATGAGACGTTAAAAGAATGAGTACGTGCGATATACACGAGTGACATCTAACGAGCGAGTCGAGGTGGTGTTGATATACATGAGACGTTAAACGGCTTAGTAGAAGTGATGTATGACTTCCTTTGTACATTTGCGAGGTTTTACGTTAATTTTTCGTAAACGGAGTCGTTCTTTAAACGGGTGAGTTGATGAGAATTTGCTTAACAAGAGATGTTAAATGGGTTAATCTTGGCGGTATTGATATACATGAGACACTAAACGTATTAGTCGATGTGATATTGATATACATAGATGTTAAGCGAGAGAGTCAATTTGATATCTATGCACTTGAGAGACATTTAAAGGGTGAGTCGATGTGCTATTGATATACATGTAACGTTAAACCGGTTAGTCGAAGTGATATATTGATATTCATTAGACGTTAAATGCACGAGTCAAAGTGATATGTGGATTTCTTTGTACATTTACGTTGTTTCACGTTAATTTATGTTAACCGGAGTTGTTCGTTATAGGGGCGAGCCGGTGAGATTTTGCTTAACACGACACGTTAAACGGGTAAGTCGAGGTGGTATTGATGTACATGAGACGCTAAACGTGTTAGTCGATGTGAGATACATGAGTGATGTTTAACGCGTGTGTTGTTGTGATATACACGATAGACATTTAACGGGTGAGTCGAGGCGGTATTGATGTACATGAGATATTAAAGCGGTTAGTCGATGTGATATTGATATACATGATACGTTAAACGAATAAGTCGAAGCAATATACATGAGTGACGTTAATTTTTGTTAAACAGAGTCGTTCGTTAAACGGGTGAGTTGATGAGAATTTGCTTAATAGAAGACGTTAAACGGGTTAGTCGAGGCGGTATTGATATACATGAGTGACGTTTAATGGCTGAGTTGAGGTGGTGTTGATATACATGTTTTGTTTAAGTGGTTAGACGATGTGATATTGATTGATATATACATGAGACGTTAAACGAATGAGTGCGCGCAATATATACAAGTGACATCTAACGAGCGAGTCGAGGTGGTGTTGATATACATGAGACTTTAAACGGCTTAGAAGAAGTGATATATGACTTCCTTTGTACATTTGCGAGGCTTTACATTATATTTTAATAAACAAAGTCGTTCGTTAAACGGTTGAGTTGATGAGAATTTGCTTAACAAGAGACGTTAAATGGGTTAATCGAGGCAGTATTGATATACATGAGATGCTAAACGTGTTAGTCGATGTGATATTGATATACATAGATGTTAAGCGGGAGAGTCGATGTGATATCAATGCACTTGAGAGACGTTTAAAGGGTGAGTCGATGTGCTATTGATATACACGTGACGTTAAACTGGTTAGTCAAAGTGATATATTGATATACATTAGACGTTAAATGCACGAGTTGAAGTGATATGTGGATTTCTCTGTACATTTGTGTTGTTTTACATTAATTTATGTTAAACGGAGTTGTTCGTTATAGGGGCGAGCCGATGAGATTTTGCGTAACACGACACGTTAAACGGGTGAGTCGAGGTGGTATTGATGTACATGAGACGCTAAACGTGTTAGTCGATGTGATATACATGAGTGACGTTTAACGTGTGTGTCGATATGATATACACAATAGACGTTTAACGAGTGAGTCGAAGCGGTATTGATGTACATGAGATATTAAAACGGTTAGTCGATGTGATATTGATATACATGAGACGTTAAACGAATGAGTCGATGCGATATACATGAGTGACGTTAATTTTTCTTTAACGGGTGAGGTAAAGAGAATTTGCTTTACAGGAGACGTTAAATGGGTTAGTCGAGGCGGTATTAATATACATGAGTGACGTTTAATGGGTGAGTCGAGGTGGTGTTGATATACATGTGTTGTTAAAGCGGTTAGATGATGTGATATTGATTGATATATACATGAGACATTAAACGAAAGAGTACGCGCGATATACACGAGTGACATCTAACGAGCGAGTCGAGGTGGTGTTGATATACATGAGATGTTAAACGGGTTAGTAGAAGTGATATATGACTTCCTTTGTACATTTGCGAGGTTTTACGTTAATTTTTGATAAACGGAGTCGTTCGTTAAATGGGTGAGTTGATGAGAATTTGCTTAACAAGAGACGTTAAATGGGTTAGTCAAGGCAGTATTGATATACATGAGACGCTAAACGTGTTAGTCGATGTGATATTGATATACATAGATGTTAAGCGGGAGAGTCAAAGTAATATCGATGCACTTGAGAGACATTTAAAGGGTGAGTCAATGTGCTATTGATATACACGTGATGTTAAACTAGTTAGTCGAAGTAATATATTGATATACATTAGACGTTAACCGCAGGAGTCGAAGTGATATGTGGATTTCTCTGTACATTTGTGTTGTTTTACGTTAATTTATGTTCAATGAAGTTGTTCATTATAGGGGCGAGCCAATGAGATTTTGCTTAACATGACACGTTAGGGTGAGTCGAGGTGGTATTGATGTACATGAGACACTAAACGTGTTAGTCAACGTGATATACATGAGTGACGTTTAATGCGTGGGTCGATGCGATATACATGATAGACGTTTAACGGGTGAGTCGAGGTGGTATTGAAGTACATGAGATATTAAACAGGTTAGTCGATGTGATATTGATATACATGAGACGTTAAACGAATGAGTCGATGCGATATACATGAGTGACGTTAATTTTTGTTATACAGAGTCATTCGTTAAACGAGTGAGTTGATGAGAATTTGCTTATCAAGAGACGTTAAACGGGTTTGTCGAGGCAGTATTGATATACATAAGTGACATTTAATGGGTGAGTCGAGGTGGTGTTGATATACATTTGTTGTTAAAGTGGTTAGACGATGTGATACTGATTGATATATACATGAGACGTTAAACGAATAAGTATGCGCGATATACACGAGTGACGTCTAACGAGCGAGTCGAGGTGGTGTTGATATACATGAGACGTTAAACGGGTTAGTAGAAGTGATATATGACTTCCTTTGTACATTTGTGAGGTTTTATGTTAATTTTTGATAAATGGAGTCGTTCGTTAAACGGGTGAGTTGATGAGAATTTGCTTAACAAGAGACGTTAAACGGGTTAGTTGAGGCGGTATTTGGTATGTGCCTAAATACACATACCTTTGACCTTTAAAACCGGACTTAAATGACCAAAAACGTACCAAAAATACTTTGTATTTGTATGTTTTCATTTATACTGTGCAGGAAACGGATATCCGAGAAAAGGACGAAAAACGAAGCCAAAAATGACAAAACCAAGCACGGAATGAAAAAGCGTGAAAAGTCAAAAAGTCAAAGTCAACCCCAACAAAGTCAAAGGTCAAAGCCGAAGCCAAAACCGAAGAAACACTTAATGGGCCCACTCGTACCCATCTAATGGGTCGGGTCAGCCCATTAGTGTAATTATATCAAGACTTATATAAAGAAAAAGGCCCAAGTCCTTTTTATTTTACTCGGCCCAAAACCCATATAAAAAGCCCAAAGTCCCTTAACCTTAACACTGTTATATCAACAAGGACCATTCTTGCAATGACTCAACACACCTTGAGGGGCTCAAGCTGCTAACCCTCTAAACTTTATAAACCAACAAGGACCATACATGTAATAACATATAACACCTTGGAGGGCTATTTTTGCCAAA
This sequence comes from Tanacetum coccineum, assembly GCA_026074375.1. Taxonomy (NCBI): domain Eukaryota; kingdom Viridiplantae; phylum Streptophyta; class Magnoliopsida; order Asterales; family Asteraceae; genus Tanacetum; species Tanacetum coccineum. The sequence goes on from BQNB010090061.1 coordinate 8,925, forward strand.
ACCCCAAAACCCTTAAACCCTTTTACCCTGTTAACCTTAAACAAATTTCCCGCCCATGGTTACTGTATCTTCCCCAAAAAGAACCCCATAACAAACCTGTCACTTTCCTTACCCCCACCTCATAAAACTCCATAGCCACCTTGGCAATCCCTCAATGCCCCATTGGTTGAAGGAAAATTACAAAAAAATAAAGGGTTGTGATCAAACGACTTAGGCTCCAAGATGAATGGAAGGCTATGATTAACTTTGAAGACTCTCTCACACAACAAACACACACCTTGAAGTCTCTCAGTGAACAAGCACAAGAAGACCTCAAGACCCTTAGTATAAATATAAGCAGTTTGTAGCTTATTACTCTTTGTCGAATTTTAGTGTTAAGTCCATTAGTTTGTATTAACCTAAATTTGTACCATTTTAATTCTGTCATTTTAATACATTGTCATTTAATTTTCTGTCTTTTAAATACTTACGATTTATTTTAATGCAAATTTAAGTGTTTTCTTTAAATTATTGTCATTTTTTTTAACAGCATATTTTTATTAAAACACTAGCAAAAAGCTAGAAAAGATTACAAGATAACAAAATCAGGGTTTTGTAACCAAGTGACCCAATTAACATTACACTTAGATCGACTAGAGCACCACGTATAAGAAAATTGAACTGTCATTTAAGTTACTTGTCATTTATATACTGCTTTTAAGATTATTGTATAAGCATTTGCATCATCAAAAGCTTATATAAACATTTCTTTACTTTTCTGTCAAAAAAATTCAAAATTTCAAATTTTCAAAAAATAAAAAAAAATCATAAAAAGAAAGCAAGGAGCAAGGTGTATTAAGGAAGGCCTTTGTTTAGTGCTTATTGGGAAGCTTTAGGAAAGGTTTATAAGCATTTTGAGTGCTTATTGTCTTGCCAAAAGCTAAGGACAATTGTGAGTCTACTTTTTCTAATTTTTGCATTTTACTATTCTTTTGCTTATTTTATGCTTATCATTGCTTTTTCTTGCTTATTTTTGTGTTTTATGCTTATATATGTTTCTTTATTGCTTATTTGTGCTTTGTTTACGTTTATTGTTAAATCTGTCCTTAACTTGCTTTTGATACTTCTTATTTTAACTTGCTTATTTACTGCTTATTTGTTGTTACTTTTTGCTTATTATTGCTCAATATTAGTGTGTACTCATCTGTTTTCAAAACCCTTAACTCAAATCTCTCTTAATCACTTTAAAAATCAACTTTTGATAGTTAAAGGGGTGTTTGGGTTAGTAGGGTAAAGTGGGTCAGAATTGGTATAAATACCATTGGGTCACCTTGCCTACTTATACAAGCAATTTTAAGTAGTTTCAAATATGTTTTTCAAGGTTTTTAATTTTAAAAAGTTGTTTTCAAGTTTTTCTTAAGTGGTCTTAAAACTGTTGGTGATAAATCAGTGTTAAAGGGCTTATTGGATTAAGACTTTAAAACATACTTTTAAGAGTTGTTTTTGTGGTCAAAATGCATTAGTGTAAGGTCTTTCAAGTTTACACTTTGTTTGTTAAAATCTGTCATGTTTCTTTTGGTTAAGTGTCCTACTAGTTAAAAGTCCCTTTTTCACATTCCAATATCAGATACTTTAAATTGTTTTTAGCTTTTAAATATTTGAGCATAAGCTCATTAGGGGTTAGTCTCCATCTGTTTTAACTTGTTTTTCAATTTGGAGCTTATTTTCTTGCTTATTTTTAGGCCTGCTTATGCCATTCTGTCTTTTAGAAAAAAACCAAAAAGCAATGCTTGTTGTGTGACCAGCCTATTTCACAAGGCTTTTTCTTAGCTTAATTTAGTTTCAAACTAATTTCTCTTTGTTGTTTTAGATAGCCACCAAGATAGGCTTTAAGCTCATATGCCCGATTAAGCCATAAGGGTCCTTCTTTGAGCTTAAAAATAAGCCCAAAGGTTGTCCCCAAGGCTGTTTGCCTATCAGTTTGTGCCTTCTTGCTTATCTGCATTTTCTGGCTTATTTGCTTGTTTCTCTTAGCTTATTTTTATTTGTAGGAGCTTAGTAGGTGTAGTTGGTTATTTGTTTTTGCTTATTTCTCATTTACCCTAGCTTATTTGTTCTAAAAAGCCAAACTGTCTAGCTTAATATTAGTTTTAGTGTAAAAAGGTTATAATTGCCATTTTTTGTTTGCTTATTTAACTGCCTAATTTTAAGTTACAAAAAAAGTTGCCTTTTTAAATTTTGCTTATCTTTGTCTGTTTTATAAGTTTTTAAAAAAAAGAAAAAATATTTTGGCAAAAAGGGAGGCCAAGGATTCGAACCCTAGACCTCCCCTTCAACACACATATATATTTGAGCAAACATACACTCACCAACGGCACCAGTAGGGCTATCTGTTAGCCCTACTCAGCCTTTTGTTTTTATAGTCATCTTTTTCCTTTTGCCTTTCACCTTATTTTCGGCTTATTCCGGCTTATTCCAATAAGCTGGGCATCCCATTTTATTTTTCATAGATTCTACTCACTTTTAGCTACTTTTCAGTATTTTTTCAGATTTTTCTCATTTTGTTTACTATTTTTAATCGTTTTTTCTTTTCAAAACAGTTTTTAATTCATAATAAATTATAAAAAAGTCAAAAAAATATAATTCTTTTTTAGAAAATTTTCTTTTATCATTTTGCACTTAGGAAAATTAAATTTGCATCAGTAGGGTTAAAATTTCTCATTTTGGTTTTTTAAAGAACGGGTTTTCAATCCCGTTCTCGTTTTTAGATTTAAATCCGTTCTAGCTTTTATTTTCAGGTTTTCCTTCATTGTTTTTTGCATTTTAATTGTAGAAATTAGAAAACCAACTCCAAAAATCTTTAACCATTCAAAAACACGATCACGAACGTTTTCTCGATTTTCAATTTGCACCTCGTTGGGAGAACGACCCGGGGGATTTTTGATTTTTCCTTTGGTCAAAAGGAATTTTCTTTGAATCTTTCAGAATACTTATCATACTATAATTGAATTATAATTTTGAAATTATCCTTATATATTTATTATAATTTATATATACAAAAAGGTTAGTTTTAAGGTTATCAGTATTGATATACATGTGACGCTAAACGTGTTAGTCGATGTGATATTGATATATATAGATGTTAAGTGGGAGAGTCAATGTGATATCGATGCACTTGAGAGACATTTAAAGGGTGAGTTGATGTGCTATTGACATACACGTGGCGTTAAACCAGTTAGTCGAAGTGATATATTGATATACATTAGACGTTAAACGCACGAGTCGAAGTGATATGTGGATTTCTCTGTACATTTATGTTGTTTTACGTTAATTTAAGTTAAATGGAGTTTTTCATTAAAGGGGTGAGCCGATGTTATTTTGCTTAATACGACACGTTAAACGGGTGAGTCGAGGTGGTATTGATGTACATGAGACGCTAAACGTGTTAGTCGACGTGATATACATGAGTGACGTTTAACGCGTACGTCGATGTGATATACGCGATAGAAGTTTAACGGGTGAGTCGAGGTGACATTGATGTACATGAGATATTAAAGTGGTTAGTCGATGTGATATTGATATACATGAGACGTTAAACGAATGAGTCGATACGATATACATGAGTGACGTTAATTTTTGTTAAACGGAGTCGTTCCTTAAACGGGTGAGTTGATGAGAATTTGCTTAACAGGAGACGTTAAACGGGTTAGTCAAGGAGGTATTTATATGCATGAGTGACGTTTAACGGGTGAGTCAAGGTGGTGTTGATGTACATGTGTTGTTAAAGCGGTTAGACGATGTGATATTGATTGATATATACATGAGACGTTAAACGAATGAGTACGCGCGATATACACGTGTGTCGTCTAACGAGGGAGTCGAGGTGGTGTTAATATACATGAGACATTAAACGGGTTAGTAGAAGTGATATATGACTTCCTTTGTACATTTACGAGGTTTTACGTTAATTTTTGATAAACGGAGTCGTTCGTTAAATGGGTGAGTTGATGAGAATTTGCTTAACAAGAGACGTTAAACGGGTTAGTCGAGGCGGTATTGATATACATGATACGCTAAACATGTTAGTCGATGTGATATTGATATACATAGATGTTAAGCGGGAGAGTCGATGTGATATCGATGCGCTTGAGAGACGTTTAAATGGTGAGTCGATGTGCTATTGATATACACATGATGTTAAACCGGTTAGTAGAAGTGATATATTGATATACATTAGACGTTAAATGCACGAGTCAAAGTGATATGTGGATTTCTCTGTACATTTGCGTTGTTGTACGTTAATTTATGTTAAATGAAGTTGTTCGTTATAGGGGTGAGCCAGTGAGATTTTGCTTAACACGACACGTTAAACGGGTGAGTCGAGGTATTATTGATGTACATGAGACGCTAAATGTGTTAGTCGACGTGATATACATGAGTGATGTTTAACGTGTGCGTCGATGTGATATACACGATAGACGTTTAACGGGTGAGTTGAGGCGGTATTGATGTACATAAGATATTAAACCGGTTAGTCGATGTGATATTGATATACATGAGACGTTAAATGAATGAGTCAATACGATATACATGAGTGACGTTAATTTTTGTTAAACGGAGTCGTTCGTTAAACGGGTGAGTTGATGAGAATTTACTTATCAGGAGACGTTAAATGGGTTAGTCGTGGCAGTATTGATATACACGAGTGACGTTTAACGGGTGAGTCAAGGTGGTGTTGATATACATGTGTTCTTAAATCAGTTAGATGATGTGATATTGATTGATATATACATGAGACATTAAACGAATAAGTACGCGCGATATACACGAGTGACGTCTAACGAGCGAATCGAGGTGGTGTTGATATACATGAGACATTAAACGGGCTATTAGAAGTGATATATGACTTCCTTTGTACATTTGCGAGGTTTTATGGTGATATCGATGCACTTGAGAGACGTTTAAAGGGTGAGTCGATGTGCTATTGATATACACGTGACGTTAAACAGGTTAGTCGAAGTGATATATTGATATACATTAGACGTTAAACACATGAGTCGAAGTGATATGTGGATTTCTCTGTACATTTGTGTTGTTTTACGTTAATTTATGTTAAACGAAGTTGTTCGTTATATGGGCAAGCCGGTGAGATTTTACTTAATACGACACGTTAAATGGGTGAGTCGAGGTGGTATTGATGTACATGAGACGCTAAACATGTTAGTCGATGTGATACACATGAGTAACATTTAACGCGTGCGTCAATGTGATATACACGATAGACGTTTAACGGGTGAGTCGAGGCGGTATTGATGTACACGAGATATTAAAGCGGTTAGTCGATGTGATATTAATGTTAAACGAATGAGTCGATGCGATATACATGAGTGACATTAATTTTTGTTAAGCGGAGTCGTTCGTTGGTAAGTTGATGAAAATTCGCTTAACATGAGACGTTAAACGGGTTAGTCAAGGCAGTATTGATATACATGAGTGTCGTTTAATGGGTGAGTCGGGGTGATATAGATAAGTGACGTTTAACGAGTGAGTCGACGTGAGATGAGTCGAAGGTTTTGGGGGGAAAGTCTGGAGCCAAAACGAAATATTGAAAATGAAACTGAAAAAATTAATTTTAGAATTTTAGAGTGAAATACTAGTACGTAATCAAATTGAGATTGAATAAAAAACAATGGTTACCCTTAAGTGTGATGGGCACACTTTTCATTTCCCGCTTGTACCACTGTCATGCTAGATTGCCAACTATCACATGTCCCCATAACCTCTACAGTATTTCATTTTCTTATCATTTCTCATTTCATTATATTCCCTAAAATAGCAAAATAAACATCTTAAAATGTTAGCACCTACATTTGGTTAGAATCGAGCACGTAGTGCCCCCATCCAAGATTTAGGAGTCATTTGTGGTAAGCTTCGTTTACTTTAATTTTTTTGATTAGTTTGTTTCAATATCATGTTTGGAGCATGCAGAGTGTGAGTAAAAATTGATGTTTTTTACACAGAATCATATGACCACCTGTTTACACTAAAAATCCATCATTGTGGAAATTTTACCTCACTGCCAGATAGGAGATATCGTTATGCAATAATAGAATGGTATGATTTAGTTGACAACAAAAGGTTTTCCATATACGGGTTTGATGCAATGTTAGAGGACTTAGGTATCAAGGGTGGTAGCTTTTTGTTTTCCCATTTCAGGATACCTGGAAAATCCTTGGATGAGGGATTGGTACCACTAATTTCTCACCAAGATGTGCTTAGTCTGTTAAAGTATGTACCTAGTTATAAAGAAATTGAGGTGTACGTTGAAAAGCACATGATGGAAGTTGTTTTCGGTAAGGGTAAGGGTGTGGTTATTGAGGAAATTATGGAGGATGATGAGGTCAATGAAGCTAGTGAGACTGGATATAGGGGTCAATCATTGTTGTTAAATGAAAATGATGTTCAGACTGGAAATATGGATTCAACAAGTAAAGTAGACCACCCACCATGGTCTTTTGGAAGTTTATTTGATTCTGACATTAGTGAGCACCCACCATGGTCTTCTGAAAGCATGAATGAAAAAAGGAATAAAAGGCGGAGTGAAGAATTCCGGTTTAGAATACAGTTATTTGAGAATAACTTTGCGTTTGGCTTAGATTTAAGTCAGGATCCTATAGACATGACAAAGGAGGTCAAAGCTGAATAAGAGATGCAAGAGCCTGTGTATTATAACTTTCATCCTCTAATGTATGACAGTGATTATAACCATATCATAAGTGGGCTGGAAGGGGATCTTGAGACATGGAATGATGACGATGATTTGTTGCAGCAAGTGGATCCATATGATTGGCAACAAGATCCTTACCATGGAGATGATGAAGCTGAAGAGAACGCAGAGTTGTTTGCTGAGCTAGATGATCTACTTGAGTGTTTGCCTTTTCTGAATGATGAACTAAAAGAAAATGTGGTAGGTGTTGATGCTCTAGTTGTAGCTGTTGAAGAACAACTGGAAAGGATAGAGCATGTGGTTGATGAGGAGATTGAAAGACCAAAGAAGAGGAAAAGAGAGAACGAAGACGAGAGTGCATCTGTCAATGTACTTCCCTTTGGAAAGATCAAACAAGATGAGAAAGTTAAATCTAGCTTAGAAGGCCAAGAAGGCAATGAAAGATTATGGTTTGGGATTTCATGTTTAAGACACTAATCTGTTTATGCCGTTAAAAAACAATTTGTTGTTATGGTACACATGCATGTAGGTTTGACTTTTGAGACTGATAATGAAAGGGATTTAAGTTAATTAGGGAAACGTATGTAATGTGCCAAGGGTTGACTGTTCGTTGTCAAAAGAGATGGTAGCAAATGATGGAAATACAAAGGTTTTTGTCTGCGTCTAATGTTGTTGTTGAGTCTTTCAAGTTGCTTAAGGAGCTTCAGGATGATGAGTTGGAGAATTCTAGGGAGATTATGCTCCAGTTATGTTATCTTTAGTGCTCACAGTCATCTTTTGTCAACTGTTTCTTTTGTGTTCTAGTTGTTAGGGTTTGGCTATGTTCTCTTTTGCATCTTTTGTCTTCAGAATCAGCCAAAACTAACAACTTATGGTTTTGTTATGTTTTCTTATGTGGGTTATGTGTCTAGTGTTATAGTCTTTTGTCCTAAGATCTTAATGAAAGTATGCTTATGTAAATTTTTATCTATGCAGCTTATTATTTCCATATTGCTATTTTTTTACCAATACAAACACATTATAGTACTCCTAGCAAATTAATTATAATATGTCATTTGGCTAAAAACCAACAACAAGAAACAAATTATAATGCTAAAAATATGAATGGATATAGGACCATCAGTTAGACTTACATGAGTGTACATTAATTCTGAGCGATGCAGGATCGCATCCCTGCTGTTCTAAAAGGTGCTAACGTTTTTTAAAAGAATGGAATCCATCCTAGCTATTATAGCATTACTTTTAGCCTCGTGGACAATGTTCCTAAACAGGGTGGTATATTTGGTTATTGTGGTGTGTGGGTTTGTATAAATTTATATCAGTTGGCACATGGCGTATCGTCAGATGTCGATGATCCTGTTGACTTTGCCCTGGCATATCATGAGAAGATGGTTCATTTTTATTTTTCCTTCAAAATTGGTTCCTGTTAACTCGTTTGTACTACAAATAATGGGTCTAATCTTTGTAAACTTTGATCTTTATTTGTTAGTCATTTATGCATGTTTAGATGTTAGTTTTGTGTCAAGGAAAACAAATAACCATATAAGTAAACAAACACCCACGTTCTCCAATTTTATCGGATGTCCCCGAAGGGACAACAAACACCCACGTTTAATACAACAAAACCATAAGTTATATAAATCATTACTAGAATGAGTCATTTTCATGGGTTTAATACATAAGTTGTATGGGAGGAAGATGATATTTCTGAATGTAAACCACTCGTGTAAATAATATTTTATGGCAACCGTTTTTATGTACTTAAGTAACTGACGTGTTTCTTCCTTTTCCAAAGTGGCATGTCGTTTCATTTTTTCAAAGTGTAAAAGGTATAGACATTTTTGGCGGGTTCATATGGATTACTTAATTAACTCCCCAAAGCCCACTTAAATGAATATTTGATTTTAGAAAGCGCATTATAATTCTTTTTTTGGTGCAAAGGTGAATTTTTATAGGATAGAGATCCTCTAAAGTTCATATCGGTAAACATATGCTTACAGTTTCAGATACCTTATGCAAGCAACTGAAAATTATTGAGTCTTTGAAGTTAACTACGATGATGTGTTCATGGAATACCCTCTTAAGATATGAACATGGGAAAATTTTAACACTCAAGTTATCTAAGTTAAATAGGATGAGTTACTCTAAAATGCTAGACATGTTGTCCTATAAACTAGAATATCATATTAGAGCAATCTTTAATTGTATTTCTAGATGTACCCTAGAAAAAGGTTTGACAATTGTTGAAGGTGATGGTCTAAGGTAAAAACTCATGAAAAAAGGAAGCGAGACGTTGGGTCTATGTCTTTTGAGGAGCTTTTTGCATGGGTAAGTCCGTACCGGCAGGCTACCTAATTGAAGGTGAAGTGTAACTAAGTAAATAGTCACCATTGCCCAATCAGCATATATTGTTTGGTTGGTTGTTCTTTGTCGTTTTAAACTGGACATTTTTATAGGTAAAAGAGTTTTATTTTTTCAAGACAATATTAAATACATGAAGCATGCTTAGTTTATCTATAGTTATTAATCACACAGATGCTTAATTAGTTTCCTATTTTGTATTTATTATTCATCTTTTACTATTCTCTTGCTAATCTTGAACTTTGTTTTTCCAGAGATGACTTTGAAAGACTTTCTTCATTTCCCAGGGAATCGCTCGGCTTCCTTTTCTTCTAGGCCCGCTGATGTTCCTATGTCGGTAGGTAGCCCTACTTCGGTGGCTAATAACGTCATTGGTGCTGAGGTTATTCCTCCTTCTGCGAGTCGACATTGGCGGGGTGTAGTTGATCGACCGGTTGGTTCTCCACGGAGGGTTATAGCTTCGTCTTCAGATGTTGATTCAAAGGGTAAGAGAGTCACATTTCCAAACTTTACTGGTTCTCCATCCTTTAAGAAAATAAATCATGTGATTTTGGATGAGGGCCCCTCTTCTCCTAAGTCTGTTCCTGACATTGCTCCATCTGATGAAGCTTGTAAGACTCTTTTTGGGTCCTTAGCTAGTACGGGGGATCCTGAAGATAGTGATCCCTTTCTTCCAGGTCTGTGTCTTTCTGTCCCTTTTGTTTTTGTCATCCTTCTCCTTGTTGTTTGTGTATTTCATTTTTCTTCCTTTTCATGTATTGAGGAGGCTCGTTCTTCCCGTGATGCTCTTTGCAACCTCTCCTATCCTGATGTCTAACACCGTCTTAATGGTCTGACTTTAACCGAGTTGACTAATTTTCATGACGTGGCGGCTGTGAGGTTTGTTATGTCTAACAGTTTATTAACCAGTGAGGCTTAGGCTTTGTTTGCGAAGGTATTCAGGCTGCGTGGTGAGGTTGAAGCTCTTAAAGATAAACTGGATTTGGCTAACTAAGAACGAACTTCGTTGGTGAGGGATTTTTTCCCTCATGTTGTTAAAAGGCTCCTTTTTAGTGATCATCTTAGTTCTGCTCTTGCTAATCTTCAGGATAAAGCTATGCTTATGGGTAGGAGTCAAGCTCTAAGGGAGGTGGCTAGCTCGGGTATTGGTGTAGAGCTTGTGGACACGAAGGACTTTGATCCCAATGCGGAACAAAATTATGACATAGCTATCGAATCCTTCTACCAGGTCAAGTTCCCTTATGTGGATCTCCTTGTCCATTATGCTGGTCAAAGAGTGGGGAAGCTCATGACTCTAAAGCCTCCGATCATCCCTTTCGGGAAAGCTTCTGCTGCTGGTCCTTCTGCTAGCCCTTTCCTCTGATTCTCTCATTGTTATTTTATGTTGTTATGTGATGTTGCGCTTTTCAAACACTTTACTCTTTTTATGGAGGCGACAGTGTGCCTCTTTTCTCGGTGCCTGCGTGCCCGTTTGGACAATATCTTTTACTTTGCTGGGTATTTGCTTACCCGTAAACATATGTTTAATCGTTACCACGATGTGTGGTTTTATCAGGAGATTTTGTTAACTTGCGTCTCATCTCATATAAGCGCGATTCTGCTCGTCTTGATGACAACTTCGGCAGGTTTTCCAAGATTTTGTTTAAATATATAGTAAATTCTAATTTTAAATAAGTCGGGGTATTTTGCGAATATTTTTTTGAAAAAATCAGGTTGAAATTTTGAAAAAGTCGAGTTGAAAATAAATGCAAATTTTCCAAGATTGTGTTTAAATATTTTTCAAAGAAGTTTTTGTCTTTATGAAAACGACAAACTTTGTCGTGCAAAACTACCTCCAGTTCGTGAAAAAACATAAAACTCGGGCCAAAAACATCCTCGTGCAGAATGACACTTGGCAGCGTTCCAGTGGAGTCGTACGTTCGTGATTTTACGCGAAATAATAGTGGAAAAAAGAAATCGGGAAAAAAAAGTGGAAATTTTTACTTTTTTGGCTCATCTAAGTAATTAGCTCTTAACTTTATGATGCTTGTGTTAATCCTTTTTAGAGGACTTTACCTATGTTGATCTAGTTTTAGGAGGTGTGTCCCGTAAAAAGCTTAAAATGTCTAATAACGAGTCCCGACACGTCTGTTAATGTTCAAATCGAATCTAAGGAAATTTAATTATAAAAGGTGTCGTGTGAATATTCTAAATTTATTGAAAAGTATCTTTAAGTCCATTAAAAATACTAGGAACTTTCGGGTCGCATTTTAAATCGCAGATTTAGATAATTTAGTAACACGACAAGTGTCGGAAGCCACTTAGGATGCCCCTAGGATGCCATGATCGAATATTATAACTATTGGAGACAAGGAGGCTTCATTTTAGGAGTGTGGTCCAACTATGGTACTATATCTTGTCTTACACCTTCCAAATAACACACATAGTTACAAAAACACACAAAAGATCAAAAAATATTCCTCTCTTCCTCCCTTGGGCTATTCGAACAGAAAACACACACCAAACACATCTATTTTTCAAGTTTTGATCAAGAACATGAAGGTCTAGGTCATCCGGGTTGATTCTAATAGGCGTGGGTTCATAAAAACAACGTTTGGGTTGTCGGTTTTGTATTTATCTCGCTTCAAAACCCATTTTGTAAGTTGTATTTTCCTCAAATATTCTTGTACTTTTAGTGATCTTATGATGCATAGATGTTAGTTGTACGGTGCATTTTCTAAAAATCAAAAGCGAAAATCTACAAAACACTAAATAAGAGTGCGTTTGGGTCGAAATAGAAAGAAAAGGGAAAACAAGGGTTTATCATTTTTATGTCGTGATTGTGGTGGTTGAAAAACATTTAGATACTATGTAGCTTATTTTCGGTCTAGCTTAAATAATAAGCTTATTTGGCTTATTTTGTACCTATGAGTTTCGGTTTGAAAATAGGATCCAAGGAAACATGGTTTTGGTTATTTACTTGTGGTATCTTTTTTTGTGAGCTTATTTGGCAACTTATTTTGTTATCTAAAAGAAATATGTAGCTTATTAAAAAGCTTAGTGAATTTATTTTGGGCTTATGGTGCTCACAACCCAATAAGTCATGGCTTATTGTGGACCTTATTGTGGTTCGGCTTATTTTTGTGGCTTTTGGTTATAGCTTAGTATGATATTTAAGGCCTAAAGAATCTTAACGGTTTGAAAATAAGCTACGGATAGCTTATTTTCGGCTTAAAGGGGCCACGACCCAATAAGACAAGCCAAACCTTGGCTTGGTCTTGGTCCGTGAGTCTTGGCTTGCATTGTGGTTTATTTCTCGGACTTATATTTGATATTACATATGATGTTGGACCTAAATCGGATCTTAGAACTTGAAAATAACGTTTTGGGCCTCATCAGGCCTTAAGGCCCAATAAGCAAAAACTAGTCGTTTTACGTGATTGAAGCGGACTTTTGAAAGTGAAACATACTTATATAATTACATATATGTGAATTATTCGTTTGAGGAAACATGTTTTGATAAACGTTGCGAAATATAGATTATTGGCATTTTGTCAAAAAGTGGTGAAATTGGAAAAAAAAGTATTGAAATTAAGGTGTGAAACCTTGGAAAACGTTTTATAAACGAGCGGGTTATACCGAAATTTCGTAAAAATCTTATACTTAGATTTTTACTCAAAACTTACTTTTAAGACAAAATAATAAATAATATTATTTTAATAAGTCGACTAAAAGAAGAAAAATATATTTTATAAAATTATAAAATATATAACATCTCGAATCATTGGTGCACTTAAAACATGATGTAAACTAGATCATTAGGGTTATCGGATAGATAACCGGATCATATTAATTAATTATCTATTTTCCTTAAATAGTATAAGTATATTATACTGAGGTATGAACTAGAACATGCTATCTTTGAAACTAAGTCGTCAACCATCACACCACTAATAACGTTAAGGGTGACCATACAACGCATATCTGACCTCTATGCATCGACCTTGAACACACTTTTGGAAACGTATATCTAAATTGAACATTAACTGGATTAGGTCGTGTTCGGGCGTCGTTGCACTTGCTTGTTTGATCTAGATCTTTGCTACTTATCATCTTGCTTAAGGTGAGTTCTCGTAGCCCCATTTTTAACTCTTTTCCGTTGGGAGAAAATGATACTCAAAACTGTTTTGAACTTGTTTTATCACTGTACGAAACTTTTATCTTTTTAGACAATGCTATGTGCCTATGACTGCTATGTGAATGACATGAGATTGGCAGAACTTGTATGTGGATCGTATGTGGTATTGTGAGGTGATCTTGTGATCTCGTGAACTTGGAAACTTGTGATCTTCCGCCTTATGTTTAGCTCCAGCTGGTAGGCTTTAGGTGCGTGTTAACTTAGAAGCTTGGTGTAACATCTCGTATTTTACGGTCAATATTTTAACCGAGCCTTAATTCTATTTTCCAATTTTTATGGAATTTATTTTTATTATTTTTAGTCGATTTGGTAAAAATCGTTGTTTTAATTATTCGTGAGTCGTGCTCTGAATACTTATTCGTTTTAACGTTTGAGAAATTGACAATTTCATATTTTAGCTTCGGAAGCTTAATTATTTTTATTTTAGTATTCTTCGACTTTTCTCGCGTTTTTGCCGAAACCGTGTAAAAAATAGTACTTTAACACTTTTTAATATTTTAACTAAGTGTTTTAAATCAAAATAATGTAGTATAAATTGTTACAAAAAATATATATGTACCAAACACCCCCTTAATTGTTTGAAGCTCCAACAAAACTAAAAACCAAACACTTCTTATATTTTATAAAACATGGAACTCAAATTAGACAATAAGGAAAGTTACCTATACTATATAAACAATCCTAATCTCAAACACACAGTTAAAAAGAAGAAACTGTCTCCTCCCTTTTTTTTCCTCTCCCTATGTTCGACACAACATCACCACCATCATCAAATCTTAAAAATTTTCTCAATCACTCTTAAAACACTCTCACATTGCTCCTATATTAATCCCTATTGTTTTTTTCTCATAAAATCAACCATGCAAGGTTTTTCCCAAAGTTCTTTATTTAGAAGATTTTTGATTTTGAATGATTAATTGATTTTAAGTACAATTGAAGCATCAAGGGTTTAAATGCAAGTAATTTTACAAGATTTTGAATCACAAAAGTTAGGGTTTTAGTAAATTGAGGAGTGTTTGGTTTTTGGCAATAAGACAAACCAAAGAGGGTTTGTGTTTGATCTTTGTCTTGCATTCCATTGTGTTTGTAAGTACTTTTCTAAACCGTTTGTGTTGATTGATTTTTATTTTTGTATGCATGTGTATAAAATTATGCTTAGAATCCATGGATCCTTGTGCATGTGATGTTTTGAGGTTGAATCAATGAATTGAGGTGTTAGTAGAAGGAGTTAGGCTAGTTTAAGGGTATTGAAAATGTTTGTGATGCGAAAAATTGGAATTTTGAAGGGGTTTAAAGCTACCCGTATAGGGCAGAAAATTTGTAAGTCGAGTTTGGGAGAGTCAAAATTTTTAAAATTGAAATTGGCCCAAGAATTATGATAGAGGACGTTCATATGAACATTTTGATATATGTCACGACTTCTAACTCTCAAAAATGAAGTTTTGACCGCCATTAGAAGTTAGGAAATTGGTTACAAGTTCCAAACACCTCTTGGGTAAAAAGTGAATTTTCTGCAGAAACTTGCAGGGGGAAAATCGTCATTTTCTGTTGGGTTTCGGGTCTCGGGTAAAACTAAAAAGTTGTTTAAAATACCGTATTACCTTTTCGCGAGGATATCTAAGGTCCTGTTTCTTTTTTTTACCCTATTGGAAATAGGTTCCTGTTTGGATACCATACCTTGTTGTAGAATATATTGTACAACAAAATTGTGTTTCTTTTTAGTGATTGATGAACAACTAAAATAACCACTTTACCTTTGTCTCAGATCTATTGGCATGAAAACACATAGATAACCACTAAAATCAACACCATTTTACAAGCAAAATACTAAAATCACAGAAAAATACTTTACAAATGATCTAAATTCACCAATAGTGTACACATCAATATCAAGTTGATGAATAAAAACAACTAGAAGTCAAAAGGTTGAATTTGCAATAAACCCTAAATATTTGCAGCGTGGTGGTAATAGTGGATCTTGAAACAAAACTCGATATGTAGTTGGTAGATCGTATTCATAGTTTCATACCTCTATTTCATCCATTGATGACAAAGGTAGCAAATAATAAGGAGAGTGAAGATCCGGTGAGAAAGGCGTCGACAAAAAATTCACGGATCAAAAAGTCACCAACGAGATAGGAATTGCAGGGAAGGTACCAAAGTGGGTGATGATGTTAGATGAGTGAAATGGAAGAACCGATTATTTGAGGATTTTTTAAGCCTGTCTTAATACAGAGGAGGTGGGTTTTGCTACCCTTTCACATTAAGGATTTTCATTTGGAATAAGTTAAAAAGAAACAACCCAAATATCTTTTTGTAAAAGGATTTGTTACCAAATAGGACATTAAGCAAAAACTAAATAGCCCCTAAATCTAAAAGCGCATATTAACGGGTCAAAAAGCTTAGAAGTAGATACTACATTATTTTAAGAAAAATACGGTTTGTGCAGAATTTTGTAAGAGTATTTTCATCATGTTCAGTCGAGTTTTGGATCTCGGGTATAACTGAAAAGTTGTTCGGAATGTCATTTTATGTCAAACGATAGTGTACCTCATATTTAATAACGCATTTTGGCGGGTCATTTTTGATAAGTCAACTTAGAAAAAACATATATTTTAAAAAGTCAAATTTGGTAAAATTTAACAATGGTCCTTTAGCGAAGTAGAAACCGTTGAACTTGAAAATATTATAACGAGAATTATTTTATACCAAATAAGTCATTCTTAAGCTTTCGATTGTGTCTAAATTGAATTGGGTATAATGAGTTAGAGTATGGGTGCGTTTGGATGGGTTGATCGTTGTAAATTCGGAATAAGAATCTGGGCAGATTTTTGAGTCATTTTGTGAGAGTCATAACTCCTTTATTCGGATAGCATTTATTAATTTTCTTGACCCTAAAAATAACTGCAGAGAGTCTACTCACCAACCGAAGTGGTTTCATGAGTTAAAAGTGAGCAGAGGTTATTCAAAATAATTTTACAAGATTTATTGTCAAATCTGCTTTATGGACAGTTTTTTGGGTTGTGTTTGTGAGGATAGCAGACATATCAAAACACATTTTTAATTAATGAAATTGCTACTGTAGCAAGTTAATGATGTATAGGATTTTCTGGAATTTTTCTAGATTTTGTTGAAGAGGCTAAATAGGTCAGGTCAAGCCAAATTTTCAAGTGGTTACAGCATGTCCTTTTCCGAATACTTTGATTCGTCGAATTTTTGAAAAATAGTGAGACTTGTCAAACATTTTTGGGAAAAATACAGTAGGTTATTAACAAATTGAGGTTGTTAGAAATGGAGTATGGAAAGCTTTTGAGGTCGTTTGGTATTTCTTCAAAGGTTGTCAAGTGACTAAGAAAATAAGTCAAAATCAGAAAAACTTAGAAAGTATTAATAAGAAGTTGAGGCGCGCACATGGATTCTATGGTGTAACATTATACATATGTAGAATACATACATATTTATTTATATATGCAACTGATGCATTTTTCTTATAAGTTATATTCTTCTAATACGCACACCATTATTATAGGTCGCGGTTGAAGCGCGTCATTAATTTAGGTCGCGGTTCTGATCTCTCGACTTCGTTTCTTCATTGGTGATCATGATGTTCGCATCGTTGTCATTGTTGTTCGCTCGTAGTGATTCTCTTATCCGATACTTCTGCTTACAGTGAGTTCATAGCCCAACATCTTCTCTTTTAATAGTTTTTATAAACTGTTTTCGGGATGAGAATACATGCTCGTTTTACCAAGTAAACTCATTGATTTCTACTACATAAGCGTTACATGACTATTTTTACTAAAGCTTTCCCTGCCTTACTACATGACTTTTAATACATGGTTGATTACTTATGAACTTACTAAAGCTTGATTTGCTTACTATATGATTTGAGACAATTGAATACCTATATATATGAAAACCATGAGTTTTGAACACATTATTTATTTTGCTTTGGACACAAGTGTTTTTCAAACTGTATGCTATCCAGATTATTGCATGAATATTATTGCCTAAGTTACTGCACTTGCTATTTAAGTCCCTACCAATCATGAACCGTTAATTGCTAATGTAGCAAGCGCGAGTGTTATGGATAGATCTATTGGGACTGACAATCCCTGCTTGGAATTTCTGGTCACAAGTTGATCATGGTGCATTTAACATTGTGATGACAGTTAGGTTGTTGGCAAGCATACTATATTTACCTAGGGCACAAAACTAGTCAAGGTTTTGGGGTCATGAGCTTAGTGCAATAATACATGTTTTGGACTACTGAATTCGTTTCGTAGTCTACTATTACTTAAATCTTGTGGTTCACTACTGAACATTATTTGATTTATTGAATCACTACTTGGATTTTGGAAATAATACTTTGAAATGTTGTAACGCTACTTTTCTTACTGAAATATTACTTGAATTATTTCAATACTGATTTTACTTAAACTTATGAATTCGCCAACATTATTGTTGACGTTTTGCGTGTATTTTCTCAGGTTATTATTTTGCTAGCTGAGCATTGGGAGCATTCGAGTCGCGCGGATATATTTTTGAAGGCTTTATAATTTGAGTACCATTCGACAAACGATTTAAAAATGTTTTCTATTGCATTGCAAATGGAACTGTTGCAACTCTGATATTTTATAAAATATACCGAATGGTTGACTTTTCAAAACATCTCACTTAGAGTCGTTTTCTGTAACTTGTACTTTATGCTATGAAGTAGCACCCCAAGTGGTGTTCCGCTGCGTTGTGATTTTGAGAGGTGTTACAGAGTGGTATCAGAGCACTGGTTATAGAGAACTAGGTCGTTTTCAAAACCTAGACTATAACCGTTTTTCAAAAAAATTTAAGAGACTTTCACCGTTGTCCGATATCTGCGCGCGCATGCTTCCTGATCCCTTATAAGCTCTCTTTTGCATTTCTACTACTATTACATTGATAATAAGTATTTAACACTTGGCTATAATTTCGCCCTCTTACGTCTTACTATTTACCTTATATCGGCATGATATATATATATAAATATACATATATATATATATATATATATATATATATATATATATATATATATATAT
>BQNB010090062.1:0-23032 GCA_026074375.1 Tanacetum coccineum
AATTAGATGCTTGGATTATTTGATGTGCATTGGAGTCTATACATACAAGCTTTTCATTGTGATGCAATTATGGGACAAACTATTATTTTGATTTCAGAAAATCAACAATGTTATTTTTTTTAAACGACACCTAGAGGTCGTTCTCTTGTATCTTGCGCTATTGTATTATGAAGTAATGCCCCCTGACATATTTCCGCTGCGACACATTTTTAGGGGTGTTACAGCAGATCACTGACACAAGAGATGCTGTTATTGACTCTTCAATGCCCAGATCTGATACCGAATCAGAACATTCTGAACAATCCTCAGAATACATTCCGATGCAGGATGAAGGGCATGTCTCAGATATGGAGGACACAGATAACGCTCACATTCCCAAGGTGTCGACCACTACGTGGTTTAAGCCGATTCCAGAAAGCGAGAGACCTGCTACACCTGAACCAGAATGGACCATTCCCCCGAATGATTTCCCGGAACCAGAGAATAACTGGGCAAATACATACGCCACAACGTATAAAGTTCCTGAGGAGAACAAGCTTCAAAGGAAGACGTATGATATTGGGTCATTCATCAAATGGTTCTGCAGAAGAACAGGAAAGAAGAAGCTCTGCAAAGCTGATTTAGAAGGTCCAGCTTTCAACCTTGTTAAAGCCTTTCATAAGAACAGCGTCTTTCTTCAATATCAAGCAAGAAAATGAGCAAGAGACAGCTTGGAACTGGAGGCTCAAATGAAGGAACTGGTAACATACTAGGGGTTCCTGATGAGTCCACAGTCGTCTCTAGAGCCTCAAGTGAAGGAACTGGATCCAAGCCAGGGGTTCCTGATGAGGAAAAGCTAATTCTTAAGTGGGAAGCAGATGTGGACAGTGAACATTTTGACAGAGATGATAATGCTGGGGATGATAATGAGGAAACTAAGCCTGATCCTGAAGAAATATATAAGTAAAAGATGAACCAGGAAAAACTACTATGGAAACCGAAGTTGAATCCATGGTCACTGTTCCTATCCAACAAGTTTCTTCATCTGTTCCTTTACTGATACTTCAGTCATCGATCTCTCATCTCCTAAACCAGTATCTCCTCCCTGTCAAGAATCATTCATTACAACTTTCACCACCAACATCCGCACTACAGCAGAGCAGTTCAGTTCTTGAAATGGTCAAGTCACGGCTCCTGTGCAAATCAGTTCAGGACCTGCGCCTTCTTTGATGACTCCTGGATACATCAGTTCAGGACTCGTGTAAAACTCAGTTTCTCCAACACCATATGTTCCACCATCCAAGAAAGACTATGAGATCCTGTTGTAACCATTGTTTAATGAGTAACTATAATCTTCCACCACAACTGTTCCCCAGTTCTGGTAGCTATTGTTCTTCAAGAGCTGTGAACCAGTTGGTTCACCTTCATTCAACTACCATGATCAGAGAAGAACAATCTTACTAGTACTTCACCATCAAATCAGGAAATATCAATCACAAGACACTCATCAAGAAATGGGGGGTGGGGGGGGGGGGGGGGGGGGGTTAATTGGGCGGATCCTTCTCGTCCAATTTCCAACATAAAGTCCAACTACAAGAAACGATGCCATTTGGAATACTTTGACGCAAATGAAAACCAACTCCATTCGGTGATGAAACGGAATGGGTAGATCCTACTATCTCAAAGATAGTTTATGGATCTGGCCAATTTTGTTCAGGACCCTGCCTCAATTGATGCCCCTGATCATAGCGTTTCAGGACCCGAGCTTCCATGAAATGATGTCTGATCACAACAGTTCAGACCTTCGCACCACTACGACAAGGAGATTTCCTGTTAAAATGTCTCTTCAGCCTCGTTCCTCAAGGACGGAAAAGGCGTCAGATATGACAACTCTGACCCCGTGCCCCCATAGACAAAAAAAAAACGTTGTCCCTACAGCAGAGAAGACATATTCGTCAAAAATTTTTAAGGGAAAAGAAGGACAATTAGGGGGGGGGTTGGGGGGGGGGGGGGGGGGGGGGGGGGGGGGTATATAAGTATAAAAATAAATAAATTGGTATATAGTTTATTTTATATTTAATTTAGGTTTTTTTTGGGGTTTTTTTTTTTTGGGGGGTTTTGGGGGTTTTTTTTTTGGTGGGGGTTTATTGGTTGGGAGAGGATGAATGAAGTTGTTGTGGTATTGAATATATAGGATTATTTTTTATTATTGTTGATTATAAGGTTGATGAGGGATTTTTGTGGGGTGATTGAAGGGGGGAATATGTATTTTTGGGTGAAGGAAGATATATTATGGTTTTTTTAAGTTGTGATGTACTTGATAATAATTGTATTGTGGTAATGGAATGTTGATGAATTTTTTATTTTATGGAATTATTAAATTATAGTTAAATCTAGTGTAAGTTTAAAAGAATTATTGAATTGTTTTGTTAAGCTCACAGGTGATATTGTTGAACCGAAGAAACATTAAGGAGGCAATGGTTGTATTCTGCATGGATCGAAGTAATCAGGATGAACTTCATCAGTTTCACAACTAAACGTCTGGGAACTCGTCGACAAACCAATTTGGCAAGATGTTATTAAGCAAATGGTTTATGGAAGTACAAAAAGGATGAAGATCAGACGTACTTCGCAACAAGCACGACTTGTTGCTAAAGGTATGCTCAGGAAGAGGGTATTGATTTGAAGAATCATTGCTCCAGTTGCTTCGCTTGGAGCAGTTCTGATTTTTGTTGCCCACGCAGCACACAAGTCTTTTTCCAATCTATCAGAGGCGTGAAAACGGTATTTCTCATGGTCCACTGAAGAAGAGGTTTACTTGCTCAGCCGGAGGGTTCATTAATCCAGATCATCCAAAAAAGTCTAACCTTCTAAGGAAAGCTTGTATGGATTAAAGCAAGCACCACTGTGAGCATGGTATGATGAACTATCAAACTTCTTGAATGTCCAAAGGCTTTTCTAAAGGACAATTGACCCAACTTTATTCAAAGATCCATACGTGGAGGATATTCTCTTGTGCAGATATACGTTGATGACATAATATTTTTGGGTCTACAACCCAAATATTCAAAAGATTTGAAAAGTTAATGCAAAGTAATTGAAATGTCCTTAATTTGGGGAGATGAAATCGTTTTAGGACTTCAGATCCACCAGATCCCCAAAATTATTTTATCAAACAGGCCAAGTTCTGCTTTAGAAACTTCTAAAGAAAGCATAATATGGACAATTGGTCTACTCCATTTGGTAGCACCATTGGCTACAAACCCAAACTATATGTATATTGAGTGGAGAACCGTAGACCAATCTGATTACATAGTAAAATCGGGTCACTCCGATGTACTTGACTCTAAGTAGACCAACTTATGCTATTTGTGCACAGTTATCAAGCACGACCAACTCAAAAGCACCTCAATGAGTTAAAGAATCTTTAAATACCTAAAGGTTACCATTAACATGGGACTCTGGTATCCAAAGAACTGCTTTGAACTAAACAGCATTTTCAAACGCTGATCATGCGGATGCCTTGAAACTCGAAAAAGCACGTCTGGAGGGATACCAGTTCCGTGGTGATAAACTTGTAAGTTTGGATGTACAAAGAAACAAAACGCACTGCAATTCTTCAGCATAGGCAGAGTACTGGCGTTATCTGCAAGATGAGCTCAAGTAAAGTGATGAGGACAAAGGCTTCAGATTATGGCTTCAACAAACAATAAATACCGTTGAATTGCGACCTCAGTCAGCCATAGCAATATCATGCAACCACCGTACAACATTCTCATATTTTAAACGGTCTTTCAAAATAAGTCAAGGATTAAACAGTTGAAGTTTTTGATAATGACAGATAACAATTTAAAGGGAGTTAACTTATATTAACTACATGTGCCTTAGATGTCATTTGCTTCAAACTTTAGGGATTTATTTGCAATTGAAGACTTAGTGAATTCAGGCTTTAAACTACATACGACTAATATTGCCAACACGTCATAGTTAGTACAAAATCTTAGGAATGTTTGGAACAACTGAATGTAGATAGGATGGAATTTGTTGATGCAGTGAATGCCCTAACCTAACGAAGTTTGTGTTCTTGAAATATCAACTGAAATGTGGAAGATAGGATTCTTCTGCAACTTCTATATATCTTAGAGAAGGTTTCCCTTTCCAATCTGTAACTGTTCTGAGCAATGAAGGATCTGTTCATCTCATCTTGTAGGTTCAGGTGCAGGAATATTCTCTTCTACCATCGTATCTGTTAAAGAATATCAACATCGATAGACAAACATAGCATATAATCAATGTTAGATAAAGATGTTCGCCTTGAGTTTGACATGCCCTTGATATTCAGATTAACACGAAGATATTCCACATTAGAGTCACTGGACATTGGGTTAAATGAACATTGGTCAACCTTGGTCGATGGTCTAGAGATTATCTGATAGGCTTAATGACAAGTTAACTAAGCCTGTATGAGAGTCAACAAGACAAATGGTCCTTTGGAATTGGCCTAAGAGGTTTATTGGGCCAAGACATGGACAATTAGACTAAGATGCTGCCTAACAGATCACCAAACCGCCATGCAGTGCCAAATAATCTTTTAAACGGTCTTTCAAAATAAGTCAAGGATTAAACAGTTGAAGTTTTTGATAATGACAGATAACAATTTAAAGGGAGTTAATTCATATTAACTACATGTGCCTTAGATGTCATTTGCTTCAAACTTTAGGGACTTATTTGCAATTGAAGACTTAGTGAATTCAGGCTTTAAACTACATACAACTAATATTGCCAACACATCATAGTTAGTACATAATCTTAGGAATGTTTGGAAATTCTTTCGTAGTTTAAAAAGCCTCGAAACTGATTCTCACGGGATAGATTTAAGTTTATTAATTCTGCGAACACGATCTCAAGCATGTGTGCATATAAGATTTTTCTGATTCTGAGGTATCGAAAACATCAAGGGGAAGGAGTAAATACACTGAAAGGTACAACAACTACACGTGATAGAATCCATAGCCTTATTTAATTGTAGGCCATTCCGGGAAGACAAATGTCTTATCCGCAGAGAAAATCAGTGTTTTATCGTGTTACTTTCCGGTGCGCTATTCCAACCACATAGGAGAAGAGATATCTTGTCATTTATGGTATGCATCAGTTGAGATACCAGGAAATGTGTGTCAGTAAGATTGATTGAGCGTAGCGAGAAAATGTTACTGATTAAATTAATGCTTCCTTTAACAGTCCAATCTCAAGCGTGTTTTTAAAGGAGTAGAAATATTTGATCAAAGAGGTACATATTGGTATGATAAGTATGATAATTCCTCTAGTTAGTCAGTATCCGATAGAAAGAAAAGTGTACATTTGGGACTTAGTTGTCTTAGGTGTTATCAGTTCGTCTACTGAGAGGGAATAAATTGAGAATCCGGGCGACTTATTGACTTGGATCATTTCCATATCATCACTATCATGTTAAGAGAAATTAGACATCCGGGACTTAATTGACTTTGTGTGGTTACGATTTCGAAATTAATTTTGTACTTCATCGAATTGGGCTCAGACTTCAATATTCCCTTAATGCAAATTGCAAGAAGGCTATGAACCTACTCAAGAAAGGATTGCTGATTCAAGGGGAAGCTAAGACAACTTCCAAAAGGAGAGTATCGAGACGGACTACAGACTGCTTACATGGACAAAATGACTGTGTCATTTTCGGTTTGAACATTTTCAGGTCCTTCCTCATACATAATCTTGTGAATATATAAATTGGAGTGTATACTTAATATAGGCTATAGTAAATATTGATTGAGTCAAATTTTCAAGAATTCTTAGAAAATTCCAAATCTATCAATTACAGCACTCCTATCTTATATATCCTTCAATTAATAGGGGAAGCATTATTATGTTCCAAACACGCTTGTGAAAAATTGGCACAACTATCTCCTTAAAAAAAAAAAGAAAAAAAAAAAAAAAAAAAAGTTATAACATATTTAAATCAATTGATATCCAAAATGTCAAATGATTTGAAATATTTGATAAGGGGAGAAAAATGTGATTAAAATATGTAATGTGATCATATTACTCAAGTGTATACTCCACCAACATGTGCTAAACAGTTTCAAATATCGATGCACATGTTGAGGGGGCCTTTCTGAAAAGCTAAAATAATCGGGATACTAAACCACTTGATAGTTTTTTATCATAAGTACCTGATTGAGTTTTTCAACAGTGATTTTATGGCAAGGTGAACTATACCAAAAGACTGACCATGTATTTACTGTTATCGAAGTTATAAGGATGGTAAGGTTAGGTACTCGTTCCCATGATCCTGCCAGAACCGGAGGGATCTACCCAGGGACTATCCACTACTATGTAGAAGTCCTTAAGGTATGATAAAAAAGGAGTAAAAGTGTGAGGAAAAAGGAATAGTGCCGACTGAGATAGAGCTAGTACTTGAATAAACCCAAACAAGGTTCTAGTCATGAAATCTTGGTAAGCACTAAAGGGGTTGAAGAATGAAAAAGAATTGTACGGATAAAGGGTGTAAAGAAAGAAGCCCTCCATACACTTAGGCAGAAACCGGGTCAATACATATGCTGTCAAAATCACTAAAATGATTGCTGACATTGAAGTGACATCATGGACCCAGTGATGCAATGCACAACCCTCCCAAGCCACTCAAAATCTCTCAAAAGATTTATGTTTCATTTCTCACGGAGACTAAACATGTAATCTACTGACTCACTCACTCCGAGTAAGTCGGTATTGAAAATTGGCAATACCAGCTTCAGCCTCCGATCACTAAAACAAAACGCACTTTTGAGCTCTGAGCAAGAGATCATCAATTAATCTCGTTAGGAACAAATCCAATTTACTTGTTATTCGACACATTGTGATTACAAGTTTTATCATAAAGTCCTACGCATTATCCTTGGAATTTTGCCAGAACATCCGAGTGATACTAAGTTATTCACAGTGGTGAAGATGGAAATCCTGCTTGAGTCATACTTCAAACAATCCATAGTAGTGACTTGTGAGATCTGAATGGATCAAACTTGTGAAAACTGGAAAACAACAACGTGCATTCCTACAAGAATCGATCTTGTTCAGTATACGAATTGACGGTTATTGGACTTTGGAAAACAAATAAAACTTTCGATGTGTTACAAAACTCTTTTGCAAAGTATCGCATCGATTGTTTTTTACAACAATTATTCTCTTTATTGGCTAACTGTTTTATACAGAACATTTAAAAATGGAGACGAGATACCGTGGTTCCAACAAAAATCAATTCATAACAGCTTGCGCATTCTCAAAGACTCATTCGAAGATATCATGAAAGCTCAAGAACTGTTATTAAAGCTTCCGCAACTCTGAATATTCAAGCTTTCAAGATCAAGAAAAGTGTGAGCATATCATTCCGAATGACACAAGTTCATAAGATGGCAAAAGATCACATGATGATGATTAGAGATTATGATTGGATGATGATCTCAAAGAAGCTCAAAGATCACATACAAGTCAAGCTAAAGCCTAAAAGTCTAAAGTTCACTACTTCAGATTCACAAGATATAAATCAATAAAAACAAACATTTACGAGCTATACATAAGATCAATCTGAAGATTGAAGAGCTTAAGTTTAGTATTTTCAGGGGTGACCTCCCTTAGGGGGAGATTGTTAGATATTAGAAAAAGACTCGGTCACCCCGTGTATTTTACTGTTCAATATAGCTCGTAGTTTAATAGGTAGTATGACTTTCGGTATTGAACCGGGTACTAATACCTGGTGTATTGTAAGAACTATAAATACCTCTTCCAACTTTGGAAGCGGTAAGCATCTATTCATTTTACACACACTCTTTAGTGTGTTTTCCTTATTTCTCTCTCAACTATTCTCTCTCTCTAACTTTCTCTCTCTAGATCTATACATGTTTGTGTGAATTATAGGGAACCTACAGATAAGCTGCTGAAAAGAAAGTTGCTGAGAAAGAAGCTGCTGAAAAGGAAACTGCTACAAAGGAGAAAGAAGAAGCTGAAAAGATAGCAGCAGCAAAGAAGAAGGAACAAGCTGAAAAGCTAGCAGCAGCAAAGAAGAAGGAGAAAGCCAAAAAGCTAGCAGCAGCAAAGAAGAAGGAACAAGCTGAAAAGCTAGCAACAGCAAAGAAGAAGGAAGAAGACGAAAAGGTAGCAGCAAACAAAGAACAAGCTGAAAAGATAGCAGCTACAAAAAAGAAGGAAGAAGCCGAAAAGCTAGTAGCAACAAAGAAGGAACATGCTGAAAAGCTAGCAGCTACAAAGAAGAAAGAAGAAGCTGAAAAGAAAGCAGCAGCTGAAAAGGAAAAAGCTGAAAAGGAAGCTGCTTCAAAGAAGAAAGAAGAAGCTGAAAAGAAAGCAGCTGCTGAAAAAGAAAAAGCTGAAAAGGAAGCTGCTGCTAAAAAGGAAAAAGCTAAAAAGAAAGCTGTTGCAGAGGAGAAGGACGAAACTGAAAAGAAAAAATCATTAAAGGAAGCAACTGAAAAGAAAGATGCTGGCACTGCCTAGACAGGTAAAAAACAAGATACAACATTTTTATTATTATGCAATGATCTATTATCTAAATTGAAAAAAATTATAGGAATAGAAGAATCAGAGGCTACAACAGTTTTTAATACTTTTGAAAGCCCAAAAGTTCAAGAAAAGATTTTTGGAGAAGGTCAAGAAAGTACGGACAAAAGCAGCAAAGATGAACAAAAAAACAAAGGAAAAATGATAACAAAACCATCAATTTATTTGAAATCACCATTCATGAATAAGATGATAAAAACACAAGAAAAATTAGATAAAGATGAAATTCTTTGTGCTAGAAGCATATTCTGCATGCAAGGAGATATCAAGTAAAAAACTTACTATTTTTTTTTTGAAATATATGCTACCTGTCACTCATAGTATGTTTAAAAAATAACAAAATGATAGCAAAAATCCCAAGAGATATATTACAGTTATATATAAAATATAACACGTAATCATTTCAGATTTTTTTGCAGTGAAGTTGTATTTGATGACGGCAAAGGAACAATTGCCAACAGATCAGACATGCAGTCACTTGCAACTGGCATTACGGTTCAAAAACAGACAATCGACACTTTTGTTATAGTGTTAAATTACGAGGAAAGGATCAGATCTGGTGGAAAGGATAAGATGAGGCATTACTTTCTTGCCAATGTTGTGGTAAGTTTGTTTCAGTTTTGAAATATAATAGAAAAAATAAATCCAAGTTTTTTGTTTTAAATAACAAAAAATTTAATCCTTTTTTTTCGTTTAACATATTGTCATAAAATAGACAGCGCATTTGTTGAACAAAGAAAAGGATGAAGCAAAGGAGTATGTGTCTTTTGAAAATATGATCGACAATCAAATGAATACTTCAGAATAAAAAAAGAAGATGAAAGACGTAAGCTATGCATTCTTCCCGGTAGTTGTTGAGGGTCAGTATTATGTCATAGTTTTCAACCTTTTGAAAGCTAATGTAGAAATATTAGACAATGAAAAAGATTACGATTACAATAAGTACCAAGAGGTATTTGATTCGGTGGTAAGCAATTTCTGAATACATATTGAATATTGTTATTTAATATATAGAGTAATATCCTAAGAGATAATATATAGTATTAATGTTTTTTTGCAGAAAGCTTTATTCATTAAATACTTGAAAAAACATCAGCATCCATGTGTCGACAAACTCGCAAAAGAAAAACCTGCCAAAGTCTTGAAATTGAAGTGGAGAACCGAGAAAAACAAAATAGACAGTGGCTTAAACACAATGATGCACATGGAATTGTATCAAGGAGAGTCAGCAATAAAATGGAAGACTGACATTGTTGAGGAAAACAACAAAGACTACCTTAAACAAATGACAAACATAAGGACGAAATACACAACAAAAATTCGGATGCATGAAATGAATACAAAAATAGGTTTGATGTCAGAATATGCAAACAAGTTTGGCGAAGACAACAAGAAAGAAGATGGTTAAAGATGCAATCAAAAAAAAGATTGAAGAAGGTGTATGAAGATGGTTGAAGAAGAACATTAGGTGTTTTCTATTGATGAATCATATAATGATGTTACTTAAAAAAAATTCAACTTTAGTTTTGCTAGTTAACTTAGAAATGGATATAATGACTAACTATGGTTTATCCCTAGTGATAAACACTTGGTACTTTATATTCCTTTGCTTTCATCATCCGAGGCTATGGTCAGTTATTTTGATGATTTAGACTACTTTAAAGATTTTGATAAAGAATTTCCAGCCATTGTTTACAATGATGCTCTAACGTCTAAATTAGATTTCTTAACTGAACCCACTTTAAGTCCTCAACATATCAATGAATTTGATTTGAAAGATGAAACATCGTTGTCCGAATGTGATAAAGAGGAACAAAACGTTTTATAACAAAAATTTATTTTTCTACAAAATAATTTCTGTCAACAATTTAAAAACGGATTCAAAAAATGATAATGATAAAGTCGATATTGAACACTCTTCGGAGGATTTATCTGTCAAACCATTACCTGATTTAATAAATACCGATATTGGTGCCTATGCACATGGGTCAAATAAGCTTTTGGAAACAAGTCAAGATACATCTAATAAATTTTTAAAAACTAGAATTTTTATCAAGCAATTAAATCTTAATATCATGACTTGTAATTATCTTAACAAAAGGATGTTATTCATTTTCCTAATCAAGAATTTGTATATGCCATTTGGCATCCCGTTCGACCCCAAATTATTTTATAAGGATGGGATTAAATTGGGGCAAGTCTAACTTAAAGACTTTTCTGTAAACAAAAGTGCTTGTCGGGAGACAACTCGGAATGTATTTTCAATTTTTATCAAGTCTGTCTTCCCAGACTATCTATACGGCGTATCCAAACCCCATGGATACGGCGTATCCAAACCCCATGGATACGGCGTATTGATTATCTGGATGTTATCCAATCTTTATTTTCAGCACAGTCTATACGGCGTATTCGTTAAATGAATACAGCGTATACGACACAGGTATCAATACGACGTATCCTGGGGAATGGATACGGCGTATCGACTTCCTGTACAATTTTAGGTATTTATTTCGAGTCTAACCAAATGAATACACAGAGATAGAATTGCATTTGTTTTCTAAGAATTTACACAAGACCTCGTGAAAGAAAATCGACGAATATTGGTGGAGAATTTACGAATCCGGAAATCTTGAAGTGTTGGAGTCTTGAAACCTCAAGACGACTGTTCAACACACAATCTTGCTCATAAACGCAAATAGGAGAATCTACCAAGCAAAAATCAGGGGAGTTTCTCATTCTAATTCTTTTTAAATTCTAGTATTTAATGTTTTATATATACAATGAGGACGTTATATAATTCAAGTGGGGGGATAGAATTAGAACGATCACTTATCCAAATTTTCACAATAAAAAGCATAAATTATGCTCAAATTTTTAAAAAAGTTTCAAGCATACTTTTGTGAAATTACATGTTAGATAACCAGCATATAATAACCCTTGATAGATATTGTGAGGATTTAACCTTTTCGTTTCCAAATGTTTACCCAAATTTCACAAAATATGAGTGTGCCGGTGATGTTGTAGACTTTAGAACTTGGCTTGGTATATCTATTTGAGACCACAATAATGAGTATTATGGATTTAATTGGAGTAACTTGTTTAAATTGGTAAATTTTAGGATTACACACAAATCGCTTTTACATGTTGTTTATTAACTAACTACACCGGTTAGTTAACCTCCAATTTAAACCCTTTTCCACTCTCATCTTTAGAGTGATGATCCATTAGAAAAAACCGTAGAGCCAATCCTTTAGGAATTACACCAACTATTTGTTTCATTACACCTTAACCTACCCTGTTAGATTAAGTTTAATTTACAATTGCTAGTTGCTTAAAGTGTAAAGTTTGTAATTCCCGAGTCTTGTGTCATTTTCTATCTTTGGTGCGGTCAGAAATTTGCACATTACAAATGGGAATGTATATTAGTAGTCAAAACTCATGTGATTTTACTACCATCGCAATTAATGGTGAATCCGAAGAACAAAGAACTAACGAAGCAATTATCCAGAATTATTATGATCGTGAAGATGATGAAACTACACCGAGATTTGAAGTATTGTTAGCAAGCAAAAAAAAATCGAAACAATGAAAAAAAGTCAACAAAAAAAGAGAGAAAGAAAGTTTGAAGATAATCGTTTCGTAACTACAGAAGGAATTACACGAAGGATCAATTATTCGTTGATACGCAACACAAATTAACGATGTAGAGTATTGTACAAAGTGGAAGATATCGTCACTTACCTTGTAGAGTATGTAAAGTTTTGGGATAATTGAGAAGTTGACCGTTACGGGAACGCCAACTCTGGTTGTTGTTTTTGATCTATGATCAAGACGTTGTAAATAGTTGTGTCTTTATCATGATAACGGTCGGGAAAAAGTGTATAGCAACTTGTACTTTAGGCTTAATCTATTTGTTTCTTAATTTTTATTTAACAACAATTTACTTCTCTCTCACCTAATGATTTGCCACTGGTTTTACGCGAATGATGATGTGATCAAGCATGCATGTCTATTCCGCCGTTACGGCCATGTATGCATGTCTCAGCTGCCTCGTTGGTTTACGACTTTTGGTGAAAGTTAGAAGGTTCATACCCTATATCATTCTTCATCCTAACTGTTGGTTAAATTCGAATGAGGATGTGATCGATCACACATGTCTATTTTATCGTCACGTCCATGTATGTGTGCTTCAGCTGCCTTGTTGGAGTGGTACTTTTGGTGAAAGATTGTAGAATGATCAACCGTAAGCCTTTCCATACAAAAACCCATATTTACCTTTATAAACTTGTTACTCCTTGTCTTTAGTGGTGGAGATGTGTATCCTTGACAATCTTATGATAGAATACTCGTCACGACCTAGAAATTGAGTGAATTAGTTACATGTTACCACATAGATTAGTTGAGTGATTTAAGTGTTTTCATCTTCTTATTTTGTGAGATGTTTGGTTGTGAACTTGTGATAGATCAAATAAATGCTTTAACGGAAAATATCCTTAGGGATATATTTTTATAAAAATTCTAAAGGCTACTTGAGGACGCGTGAGTTTGGTTGTGTACTTGTAATAGGTTGAATAAATTGTTTAACGGAAATTATCCTAGGGATAATTTTTGTAAACTTATAAAGGCTACTGGAGGACAAGTAAGATTCAAGTAGGGGGATATATGATGACATCAAATAACGCTTATTTATAGCATCATTTATCCCACAGATATTTTAACCATTTTGTATAGTTATTGCAAAGAATTGTTACTTAATCGTTTTATATTTGAGAATTGACAAGTAGTTATGAGTTTAACTGGTGAAAGATAGCAAAAGGCAACATTTTGGCTAGCATAAACGAGAAGTTTCGAGAAAGCCTACTGACTCTGATTAGCAAATCGCCGTATTATTCTAGACTATGTGACGCATGCCGAGATTTGAGAATCAAAATACCATTGCCTGACTATTGATTGAATCGTCGTGTCTATGTTTAATGATACGCCGTATGTATACTTTGGTATCGAAGAAGAACAGCCTAGATTTTACCCAATACGCCAAATCATCAAGAAAGATTCGTGTTTCCGTTTGCACTAACTTCACCAGATACCATGAAGGATTTAAGTCCATTACGTCGTCTCCAGGAACATCAATTACGCCGTATTTCAAGATTTATTATACACGAAGCTTCTGGGAGATATCAAACGTGGTCCTTTACTCTAAGGAAAGCCCAATAGCCGTTCCATATCGGTGGATTCGGCGTTTCGAACCGACTATCGAGTCTCCTATATATAGACGACCAAAACACACTTTTAGGCATGCAAGTGAATCCCTAAACACCAAGTCGACCAAGAGACGATCAGAAGAGCCTAGAAGGTTAGGGAAGGAGCCTCAAAGAATCATAAGAATACTCTTGTATCTTCGCATAACTGAATATAGCGTTCCGATCGAGTTTTCTGTACTTTATCGTTCATATATCAAACCGTGTGTATTTTTACAATGACCTATCGGATGGATACCTTTAGGTATCAGCTACTGTTTATGAAGGATTCTAATGTTTGTTTATTATATCTTGATTGCTATTTTATGTGATTGTTGTTTATGTTTATCAAAATTATATTTACATTTACGTGCCTAAGTATGCGGACCTATCATTCAAATGGGTTCTATGACCTTACATATTTATATGCGCTGCACTTTGAGGTTGTTTCGGCGTAGGCTAGAGTTCCGGGATAGTTCTCTATATTGCATTTATATTATCTAGAATATAGGATCCAAATAATTGAACTATCTTTGCATAGATTCGTGAGCTTAGTTGAGCCATAAGGTGACTTGGGTATAATGAGTACGTTATTATTCAATTGGTTTGGACTCGAACAACGGGACTAATAGTTATAAGAGCCATTATGTTGTAAGTAGGTAAAGTCTTCTATGGGCTAGGGTTTAGTAAGAGCACCTATTGCTTGATCCTAAGATAGATTATATATCAAATAGGATTGCTTTATGCGAATGCGTCTAATTGTGACATAAATTAGCGTGTCTAGTCTTAGGAAGAAGATAAAGCCTAGTCTAGGATTGATATGCTCTTCGAGTTAAGACAATCATGCTAAATAAAACAAACCTGCGTTTTATCAAATTATTCAAGGTTGATACATTTTCCTTAAATTAGTTCTCGACCGCTTCTCTATCGTTTGTGTGTCTTCGTGTGTGTGTTTATTGCTTTACTTGTCATCAACAACCTTTAGGTTAATACACAAAAACCGTGACAGTCTTCAGCTTGAAACCCCCTTTTTTGCATTAGTTTTAGGTTTAACTTAGATAACTAAAATACTGATAGAATTAGGAATTAACGCTCTCGCTTTTAGTGATCGAAACCCTACTTACCAACAAAACTATAATTGATCGGGTACACTGCCCGTTAAAGTGTTGTTTTTAAGTGTAGTCGGCATAAAATAAATAGTAAAACTTGATACATAAATAACACCTACACAATGACACATCAGGTGTAACAATCCGTTATTTCAGGTCATTTTGCGACTTCAATTTTTCAATTGTTTATTTTTAGGGTTTTACGCATTTTCTTTTAATTTCAATCGTTTAGTTATATCGCGTAAACTAAAAATTAACATTTATCGTAAACGGACACCAAACAAATAAAAGTTTACATCAAGCAAGCATTATATTATTTTTACAAAAGTAATAATCAACTTTTTATATTTTATTTTTATTTGGTTACGTAAAACGTTTACGTTTCGCAATAAAATACATTTAGGCATACCCGAAAGCACCAATACCTATCTACACTCAATCAAATACCCACAATTGTACTCAATACTAAAAAATTATAAAATTTCTCATAAATATACATATATAGGCCGGATATATACATATAAAACACAAGAGATATTTTCAAATGGCTTCTAGAATCAAGCACATGGGTTTAAACACTATTGCAAGCAAACTTCTACTAGCTCCCTTACACATTATCAACTTCCTTACACCTTTCATCAACTCTCTTACAAACTAGTCATTCAAGCCCTAATACCATGGTTTTGTAAATGGTTTTGCTAGATATTTATCCTATATAAAGGCTTCTATTTACATGACTTCATTCACTACAATTCCAAGCTAGAAAAATCATAAGTAAACTCTCCAAAACAAGCCAAACCCACGACTCAATTATTAGTCACAAAACATTTCGTAGTTTTTGATTTTACAAAGATACAAGTGTACAAGGGTTGATATTAATCATATCTAAGGTGTTACAAAGGGTATTGGAAGCTTGGTTGGGTATTATAAAGGGTTTGTACAAGCGAAAGATTTAGGTTTTCTAGTGAAAGTTAGGGTTTTATATTAAGTATTTAGGGTTAATGATTAGGGTTTAATTGTTTGTATCATCTTCACTCATCATATTAAGGTCTTCTATAAACCTTAATCTCCTCAATATATTCATTTCATATTTTAAATAATTGTTATATGGTTAATTATCATCTAGTTATATTTTATACATGTTTATAAAATATTGCAAGTTTATAAACTCAAGAAATACTTGTTCATGGTAAAAATGATGTTTAAAACATAAAGATATGTTTTATTTAAGGATTTACAAGCAATGGATAATTTATATAATTATTTGTTAAGTTATGGTTAATTATTTATTTATATGGTTTATGTAAGTAAATTATTATGGTGGACATTTTATCTTGGACAATCATTGGACACAATCTAGAGGACTTAAAATATACAAGATACGTAGTATAAAGTATTGTAGAGGACTTGTATAAATTTAATCAAGTAATAGATTTATAAAAACTAGTTTATAAATTATATAAATAAAGGGACTGTTTTTAATGCTACTGTTGGAATTTGAATTTTAATAAATTGTGGAAGTATTTTTATAAAATAGTACATATTATAAGGATCATAGGCATATAAAGAACTTGAAAAACCGAGCTATAACGAAGAAGTTATGACATTTACAAATTTACGATAAAAAGTGTTTTTATAAAAATAATTTTATAAAAACAAGTTACTGTTGATAATAGTACGATTTTGGGAATTATTTTACTTGGATATAACTTTTACTTACGAATCCGTGCATATAAGGATCACTAAAAACGGAATTAAAATGGAGGAGATATAAATTTTATACGATTTCAATAAATAAATTTATAAAAAGTGTTTTTATAAATTTTAACCCACTGTTACTGTTCATAAAAGTTTATATAAATATTATAAGTATAATATTTTTCTAGATTTCTCATATACGTTTTCGTACATATAAAGAACAAGAAAAACGAAATTAAAACGAATGAGTTATGATTTTTACGAGGTTACGACAATTAGTTACATAAAAGTAGTTTTATATAATTTTACAAAAACATTAAAGTTACTGTTCATCAGTAGCTAAAATATTATAAATGTAATATTTTGATAGATTTTCTTAATACGAAACCGTGAACATAAAAAACGTATAAAACGGAGTTAAAACAAGGAAAATATGACTTTCTATGCGCTATTTCTTGACATGAATAGTGTTGGTTCGTTTTTAATAAAAACTTTACAAAACGATGTAACATTACCTATATAATATTTATTCATGTTTTCAACTTTATAAATATTATTTTACAAGATGATTGAACTATTTATACAATGACAATATATAAATAATAAAATCATTAAATCAAGTATTTTTAACAAATAATCAATTGTTGGACAAGTATAATATTTTTACAAATACATAGACATTTATTTTTCAAAGTACAATTTTATATTGTTTAATTGTATAAATTAAACAAACATGTTTAGGTGATGATGTAACTATATAGAATTATATATTGTGTTAGTTATTCAAAGTACATTGTACTCATATGACCTATATTTAATTAGGTCGCATTCGGACTATACGTGACAATTTTCATATTTGATTTATATATCAAATACATTCACTGAGGTGAGTTCATAGCCCCATTTTCGTACAATTCAAATGATTTACAATTCTCGAGGTGAGAAACATGCATTGTTTTACGATTGGACGCAAGTACACTTTTATACAAATTACAAGTTTGCCTAAGTAGCTATAACCCACCATGCCCATGAATCATGAACTGTTAATTACTGGATTGTAAGCGTAAATGTTATGAATATATGTATTTGGGATTGACATCCCCGTTCGGGTGAGTAGCACTCACTAGTTTCGGAGGTACCGAAACGAGAATGTATACTATGTCGGAACAATTTGGATGTTGCGGGTTGAACATCTACACGAGCACACTATTGCATTAATTTGCAAACATATATGTTGTAGCTTCAGTGTCATGAGCTTAGTGCATTTCGTAATTACTTTTGAGATATTGTATGTGTTACATGTCATCATTTTGGGAGTCACATTATTATAAAGATTTAAGTGCATTACATTTTGTAATATTTGTTATGTATTAAAATCTTTACACTTTTCAAGGATGAACAAGTTAAGCTATGAGCTTTTGTAACAAACAATTTATTTAATCCAATGTATCATTTTTAAACGACTCATATAGAGGTCGTTCTCATATCTTATGCTATTGATCTATGATATAACACTCCCAGCCCCTTATTCCGCTGCGACCTTATTTGGGGATGTTACAGATTGGTATCTAGAGCCAAGATTATAGAGAACCATGTCAAATATTTTTACTTGGACTATAACCATTTTCAAACATTACATCATACAAATGTTTTTCACAGGACATACACTATTTGGTTGCATTAGTTGGTTAAACTAGATGCTTACATGATTTATATACGTGTTTATATTATATTACGTATATACTATAGTGGTCTTATATAATATACTTATATAAGTTTATATTATTGTTTCATATATAATCATGTAATCGGATTCTGCTCATTCTACTGTGTCATATACTTCCATTTCTTTTGAGGAACGATCATGGAGTATCCCGACCATGGACCCTTACGAGGAGGTTGCCCCACAAGGGCATGCAACACCATTGTCACCAGCTTATATGCCTGACCCTATGGAGCTAGAGCATCATATACCAGTGTACGTTTCGGAGCCAGATTACCCAGAGTACCTTGCTCCATCAGATGATGATATTCCAGTCGAGGATCAGCCTCTACCTGCTGATGCTTCACCTGCAGCCCTATCACCGAGTTATGTGGCTGACTCTAATCCGGAGGAGGACCTGATTGACTATGCTGCCGATGCTGATGATGATGAGGAGGAGGAGTCCTCCGAGGATGATGATGATGAGGAGGAGCACCTGGCTCCTGCCGACTCTATTGCTATTGCTTCTCCAGCTATTGATCATGTCCCCTTCGCTGAGGAGACAGATCCGTTTAAGACCGATGAGTCTGCAGCTACACCACCACCACCACCTGCATACCGTACTACTTCTAGGATGTCTGTCCGAACCCATACACTATATCGTTTCCTTCTGAGGTAGATGTTGCTAGGCTTCTTGCCTTACATACTCCACCACCATCTCTACTCACTCTATTATCATCACCACTTCTCCAGATTCCCTCTCCACCATTACCTTTACTATCACCACCCACTCATACTAGCCCTACCTATGCTGAGGCACCTTTTTGCTACAGAGCCACCGGGATTTGGTTGAGAGCTGCATCACCACTACCATTACCTGCACCATCCACTAGCCGCAGAGCTGACATTCCTGAGGCTGACATACAACCTCAAAAGAGGTTGTGTTTGATTGCTCCCACACCTAGGTGTGAGGTTGGGGAGAATTTTGCTGCTGCTACTAGATAGCTGGGATCTACTATAGCCCGTAGGGTCGATTATAGTTTTGTGGATACTGTGGATGCCAGTATTTGAGCTTCTGAGAGGAAGACTATGGCTGCCAGAGAGGTGGTCAACTTAATGGTTAGTTATCAGGCTGATGTTCATAGACGAGAGAGCGAGGAGTTCTATACACAACATCAGGATGCACAGGGGGATCGTGCTGCCCTACTTGATGAGGTGGATACATTGAGGAGGTACCTTTCCTCCCTGTGTACTACTCATGAGCAGGAGAGAGTTAAGGCCCGTCAGGCTTTAGATAGGCCTGAGGCCTACAACAAGGCTTTAAAGGCACAAATTACAGTTTTAGAGACTCAGGCGTATCGCCATGAGTGGCAGCGTCAGGACGCATATGATCACGCTACTGGACACATCATACGTATCCAGGCACTGGAGACTGGAGCACGCGTTGATACTTTGGAGGAGATTGGTAGTAATGACTAGATTTACATTTTTGTCATGTTGTAGCTATCTTGTATATCCTATTAAGTTTTATGGGTTACTGCTAGCTAGTAGGTTGTAGGGATCTTTTTTCATCTAGCTATCTTGTATGGAATGCTAAGTATTATGGGTCACTCCCAGCTAGCATTGCCTTAGAACAGT
Source organism: Tanacetum coccineum (assembly GCA_026074375.1). Taxonomy (NCBI): domain Eukaryota; kingdom Viridiplantae; phylum Streptophyta; class Magnoliopsida; order Asterales; family Asteraceae; genus Tanacetum; species Tanacetum coccineum. The sequence goes on from BQNB010090062.1 coordinate 19,962, forward strand.
ATTTTTCATTTTGTATCTCATTTGTATTGGTCGTTTGTGACCAAGATCTGTTATGTCTGTATCGAATTTATTATAAATGAATGTCGATTTATTTATATCATTGCAGATTTCACTTCAGTTGTATATTTCACTATGTATTGTGATCTCATGTTATTATATGCATATGTCATGTCGCGTTTATGATTGTTTGAAATCTAACGTGTATTATATTTCTTGTGATTTTGAAGAAACCAAAGAAAAGAACCGCCACAACAACAACCACCACCACACCTATGACCGATGCTCAACTTAAGGTACTAATTGCCCAAGGAGTTGTTGATGCATTGGCAGAAATTGAAGCAAACAAAACCAGTAGAAATGGTGACGACAGCCATGATTCTGGAACTGGCAGTAGAAGGACCAAACGTCCTGCTCGTGAGTGCACCTACAGTGACTTCCTCAAATGACAACCTTTAAATTTCAAGGGTACTGAAGGAGTTGTTAGTCTTACTCAGTGGTTTGAAAAGATGGAATCTGTATTCCATATTAGCAACTGCACAGTCGCATGTCAAATCAAGTATGCTACTTGTACTCTGCAAGGAAATGCTCTTACGTGGTGGAACTCCCACGTTAAGACTGTTACTCATGAAGTTGCATATGCAATGGCATGGAAAACATTAAAAAAGATGATGACTGATAAGTACTACCCAAGAGGTGAGATTAAGAAGCTTGAGATTAAGAAGTGGAATATGAAGGTTAAAGTTACCGATGTGGTAAGCTATAACCAATGTTTTCAGGAGTTGTCACTGATGTGCTCAAGGATGTTTCCTGAAGAATCTGATGAGATCGAGAAGTATGTCGGTGGACTTCCCGACATGATCCATGTAAGTGTAATGACGTCTAAGCCCAAGACAATGCAAGATGCAATCGATTTTGCAACTGAACTGATGGATCAAAAGATCCATACTTTGGGTAAACGGCAAGCTAAAAATAAAAGGAAATTTGAGGATACTTCAAGGAACAATCAAAACCAACAGCAACCTTTCAAAAGGCACAATGTGGCACAGGCTTACACTACTGGGCCTGGTGAGAAGAAACCTTACGGAGGATCTAAACCTCTGTGCCTCAACTGCAACTATCACCATGATGGGCAGTGTGCTCTTAAGTGCACCAATTTCTCCTAAGTGTAACAATCCGTTATTTCAGGTCATTTTGCGACTTAAAATTTTCAATTATTTATTTTTAGGGTTTTACGCATTTACTTTTAATTTCAATCAATTAGTTAAATCGTGTAAACTTAAAATCAACATTTAACGTAAACAAACACCAAACAAATAAAAGTTTACGTCAAGCAAGCATTATATTATTTTTACGAAAGTAATAATCAAATTTTTATGTTTTCTTTTTATTTGGTTACGTAAAACGTTTACGTTTCGCAATAAAATACATTTAGGCATATCCGGAAGCACCAATACCTATCTACACTCAATCAAATACCCACAATTATACCCAATACTAAAAAATTATAAAATTTCTCATACATATACATATATAGGCCGAATATATACATATAAAACATAAGAGATATTTTCAAATGGCTTCTAGAATCAAGCACATGGGTTTAAACACAATTGCAAGCAAACTTCTACTAGCTCCCTTATACATTATCAACTTCCTTACACCTTTAATCAACTCTCTTACAAACTAGTCATTCAAGCCCTAATAACATGGTTTTGCAAATAATGTTGCTAGATATTTATCCTATATAAAGGCTTCTATTTACAAGACTTCATTTACTATAATTCCAAGCTAGAAAAATCATAAGTAAACTCTCCCAAACAAGCCAAAACCCACGGCTCAATTATTAGCCACAAAACATTTCATAGTTTTTGATTTTACAAAGATACAAGTGTACAAGGGTTGATATTAATCATATCTAAGGTGTTAGAAAGGGTATTGGAATCTTGGTTGGGTATTATAAAGGGTTTGCACAAGTGAAAGATTTAGGGTTTTCTAGTAAAAGTTAAGGTTTTATATCAAGTATTTAGGGTTAATACTTAGGGTTTAATTGTTTGTATTATCTTCACTCATCATATTAAGGTCTTCAATAAACCCTAATCTCCTCAATATATTCATTCATATTTTATATAATTGTTATATGGTTAATCATAACCTAGTTATATTTTATACATGTTTATAAAATATTGCAAGTTTATATAAGCACAAGAAATACTTGTTCATGGTAAAAATGATGTTTAAAACATAAAGACATGCTTTATTTAAGGATTTACAAGCAATGGATAATTTATATAATTATTTGTTAAGTTATGGTTAATTATTTATTTATATGGTTTATGTAAGTAAATAATTATGATGGACATTTTATCTTGGACAATCATTATGGACACAAGTTAGAGGACTCAAAATATACAAGACATGTGGTATAAAGTATTGTAGAAGACTTGTACAAATTTAATCAAGTAATAGATTTATAAAAACTAGTTTATAAATTATATAAACAAAGGGACTGTTTTAATGCTACTGTTGGAATTCAAACTTTAATAAATTGTGGAAGTATTTTTATAAAATAGTACATATTATAAGGATCGTAGGCATATAAAGAACTTGAAAACCCGAGCTATAACGAAGAAGTTATGACATTTACAAGTTTACGATAAAAAGTGTTTTTATAAAAGTAAATTTATAAAAACACGTTACTGTTCATAATAGTGGGTTTTTGGAACAATTTGGATGTTGCGGGTTGAACATCTACACGGGCACATTATTTGCATTAATTTGCATACATATATGTTGTAGCTTCAGTGTCACAAGCTTAGTGCATTTTGTAATTAAATCTTACGGTCCTACTTTATACATTACTCAAACCTGTGAATTCACAAACTTTATGTTGATGTTTTAAAGCATGTTTTTCTCTAGGTTGATAAGAGCATAAGAACGTGTATACATGGGGGTCATCATTTTGGAGTTATATTGCAATAGAGATTTATATGCCTTACATTTTGAGGATATTTGTTATGTATCAAAATCTTTACTTTTCATGGATGAACAATTTGAACTTAAAGCTTTTGTAA
>BQNB010090064.1:0-27242 GCA_026074375.1 Tanacetum coccineum
CCAATCATCCCATTCGTCAAGGAATAAAGACAAGAAATTAATGGCTTTGATCATACAACTAGGGGAACACTCAATTTGGACGGTTGTGATGACATTTGTGACCTCTCACACACAAGAAGCATGCCTGCAAAAGCTCTCAGCAAAGAAGCATACCTCCTAGAATATTCTTAAGCTTAGTATAAATAGGTCTCTTTGTAAGCCATTGGGCACCGAGTTTTTTATATAGTTTTAACCTAGTTTTTAGTTTTCAGCTTATTTACTTTATTGTCTTTTAAAATTCCAAGTATTGTAATCTTTTTAATGTTTAATGAAAATTCTAAGTTTTTAAGTTAAGTTGTGATTCTTGTTTTCATTATTGGTTAAAAGTCTTCTACGATCTGTTTTAAGCTTTTTTTAAACATATAAGCAATCTGTTTTAAGTTAAATATAAAAAAGTTAAGAAAATTTTTATAAAAACCAAAAAAATCCACCCCTTAAAATACCTTAGCTTCTTTGGATGATAGGCCAATTATGGAAGGGCTTATAGACCTCACTAGATCGTCTTTGACAAGCTAGAGCTAGTAGATAAGCTCTTTTGAACTCATTTGCCCTGTTTAAGCAAGGGCCTTTATAAGCTTCTTTTTTTCCAAGTTTGAGCTTATTTTAATGACTCAGAACGTCAAGCAACAAAGGACTAGTGCTATTGATGGAGTAGACGTTATTCACATCATCAACAAGCCTACATGAGCTGCTATTGCTTATGGTCTGGACAAGAAGTCTGAAATTGCTGGTAGAAAAAAATGTGCTCATATTTGATGATGTCTCTCTAATGATAATTGAGGAAGGGAATATCTTTGAGGTGAAAGCTGTTGGTGGTGACACTCACTTGGGAGGTGAGGATTTTGATAATCGTATGGTGAGTCATTGTGTTAATTTAGAAAAACCTAAAAAGGAAACATGAACAATAAATATAGGACAGATGTAGTATTATTGTAACAACCCAAAATCTAGACGTAACATAAATAAATATTATGTTATGTATTTTCTTATGGTTATTGTAATTCTAAAGCTACATTTAGTATTTTGGTTATGATGGAATTTAAAAGGGATTTTTAAAGAACGGGATGGAATCCCGTTTATGTTTTTAGTGTTTTTAAGCTTAAATCTCCTTCGTTTTTAGTCTAGTTTTCTTTGTTCTAGCTTTTTATCTAATTAAGACTTATAAAAACCAAAAAGATCATTTTAGGACTTAATTTTGATAATTTAGGGTTTTTAGGTCCCGTTTAGGATTCCCGTTTTGCGTTTTTGGTTAAAATTTGTCTTGCCTTAAGTGTTTTTAAGTTTTTGCCTTAATTTTCTCGTAATTTTAGAAAACCAATCATAATCTTGTTCCATTCAAGCATCGATTCTCAAAACGACTCTTGACTTTCAATTGCATTCCTCGTTGGGAAAACGACCCGGAAATTATACTCCCGAATTACTATAATTTTGATTTTTTGATTCTTACCCTCTTATATTTATATATTTATATAAGTATTTTATATTTATATATTATATATTTTTAAAGGTATAGTCAATCTTGATCATAAACCGTAAAAACGTTTATCTTTATATTTTACGATCTCACTTTGTTTTGTCGATAACAAAACATAAACTTATCAAACAATAAACTCTTAACGTTTCTAAGCCAATAGTTTTCTAACACACCAAAACACTTTATAAAAATAACATTCTTCTCAACCTATCTTGCAATTTTCTAAAAATAATCTTAAACACCTTTTTTATAAACTTTACCCTAAACACAAAATATTTTTTCACAAAAATATTTCTTCATAAAACTTCCTTCTCACTCATAAAATCTGATCAAAAATTTCTCTTTATTATTATATTAGTTTAAATGTTAAAAGTCAAAGCTTATTTTGGAGTACTGTTTGCCGGTGCTCTTAACTTTACATTCTGGTGCCTTTGGGAAATAGCACCAGCAGTTCCGGCAAACAGTAAAATGTTTGGCTATAAATACCAACTCTTTTCACTTGTTCTATTCATTCATTCTAACATTTTTCTTCTCTCTAGATCTGGTTACCACTGATCTTCTCCTATATTCTACTCTACTCTAATGCTTCTTGTAGGTCCTTCATGACGTTGTCGTGTCGACGCTAAAAGATCTTCTATGAATAAGCTCCCCAAAATCTCTTGAAGCTTGGATCTATCTTCCATCTTGTGGCAAGCTTCTATGTCACAAGATCTTCTTCATCTTGTCTCTAATCTTCAATCAAAAAATATCTTAGAAATGTCTAGTTTTGGTTTGGTAACGTTGGTGTAAAAACAATACATATATATGTGTATGTTTGGTACCTAGTAGAGGACAAGCATTGATGATGTGACGAAGGGTTTAGGATTTGAAAAAGGGTGTTGTGATGTGTAGTGATAAATGGTGAATGGTTCTAATATGTAGAACCCGGTGTTTAACTTAGCATCGTGAAAATAATTAAGTAACGTTGTGTGGCTTCTCCGCCGGTTAAAGGAGATTTGGTGATTAGTGTATTCGAACTCTCGAGTAGGTGACTCGAGGAGTGGAGTAGGGCAAGGAAGGAGTCCTTGTAGCCGAACCACTATAAATAACCGTGTCATATATCCTTTATATTATTGCTCACATTATCTCATCTTAAACATATCACATCACATCAAACAAAACTGAATACACTTTTGTGAAAATAAATAAAAGAAAATAAAAGTTAAGATTTTAATTTGAAAACTATTCAACCCCCCCTTCTAGTTTTCACAGACTTTAATTCTTTAAACTTTGGGAAAAAGTGCGGCGGTTTTGGCTTCAGAGGAAAGTGCGGCGCACAATGTTATAAGTGCGGCGGACTTCATGAACTTTAGCTAGAAATCTTTCCTTTCTTGTATTCGCCTCCCAAAATGTATAGATTCTTGAGCTTGGGCCTGTAGTGTCTTCAAGTGAACCTATAAGCAATTCAAGCTAATTAAGTACCAAAAGTTCACGAGAAATGATCAAATATACATAAATAACGCCATAGAAATATGTATAATTTGGGCGATATCAATTGATTTGCCAAATAAGCAAATCTAAACACAATTTTCATAAGTGTTTACTTTAAATTGTTAATTTTTAATTGCTTATTAAAAATATGATTTACATAGTGGTGGAAGGCAAACGGGCAACAAGCTGCGCCGCTAGCTTTTTTTGATTGCAAAACCAGTACGTTTAAAAACCACATCCGTAGATCTAGGTGTCATAACATTGCTGTGCATAACTCGTTGAACTTTTTTAAAAGCAGTAGCATAAACATAAAAAAAATAAGCAAACACCCTCGTAGATAAGTTTTTCAGAGGGGTCTACGAGTATCCTTTGGTTATATTGCACAACTTCATAGCTATGTTGTGCATAACCCAAAGATAAGCTATCCCGCTATCCACTGTAATAAGTAGATATGTTGTTTTAAGTGTTATAAGTTAATTTTTGAGAATAAAAAGATACTTTACCGAGTTTCTTTGAAACAACCATAATATGATTGTGGAGTTGCTTAATACATGTTTTTTAACGAACTTGAAAAGGAACATCGACTTTTGAAATTTTAACTTTAAGAAACTAAAACTAATAAAACACGACGCTCTTTCTAAACAAAATGACAACGAAAGCTTGAATATAACTAACACATTGTCATTTCTGAAGGTTACGTTTGTTAGCTATACAAACACACCTTCAATCCTTGATACCAAAGTTAGTATCAGTTGGGCTGCTAACAAGGGTTACGTTTGTAATGTTGTTAGGACTTAGGTGCTAAAATAATTAACATCTGCATACTACTATGCGTTTTGATTTTCTTTGAAAATCTCTAGTCTTACTGATGCTCCAGGGAACCAACATCTTTGTTGACAGACTATTTTCGCTCGATTATATTATAATTATCAGTAAAATTTCAGATACAAAGAGGCTGACAGGGTCATACAAAGGGGGCTCTCTGATACACCTAAGATTGTCGTCTCCTCTAAGGGTAAAGAGTTGTAATTATCGACAAAATAAATTTCTTCAATGATTCTTGAAAAGATGAAAGAAACTGCTAAACTTTACCTTCGAAAAGCTGTGAAAAAAGTAGCGATAAAGGTCTAGATTATTTTAATGACTCAGAACGTCAAGCAACAAAGGACTGGTGCTATTGCTGGAGTAGACGTTATTCACATCATCAACGAGCCTACATGAGCTGCTATTGCTTATGGTCTGGACAAGAAGTCTGAAATTGCTGGTAGAAAAAATGTGCTCATATTTGATGATGTCTCTCTAATGATAATTGAGGAAGGGAATATCTTTGAGGTGAAAGCTGTCGGTGGTGACACTCACTTGGGAGGTGAGGATTTCGATAATCGTATGGTGAGTCATTGTGTTAATTTAGGACAACCTAAAAAGGAAACATGAACAATAAATATAGGACGGAGGTAGTATTATTGTAACAACCCAAAATCTAGACGTAACATAAATAAATATTATGTTATGTATTTTCTTATGGTTATTGTAATTCTAAAGCTACATTTAGTATTTTGGTTATGATGGAATTTAAAAGAAAATGGAAAAACTAACGTGTCAACATGACTGGTTTGACCTTTTGCTCAACCCGAGCTTCTTACTTTGTGCCACCTGTGACAACCGTGGCTTGAGCAGGTTGGTCAAACCGTAGTGTTGACCTAAATATCTGTTCTATAAGTATGGTTTATGGGTATGTGTGTTTCTATGTGTGTTTTATGAGGATTTGAGAATCAACCTAGTGTGTAACATTTCTCATTTTCATGTCATTGTACGACTCTATTAATGATCACTATTTATTTTAGTCTGATACGCGTTTACTTTTAATTTAACTTTTAAGTTAAATCGCGTAGACTAGAAATAATCAATTAATGTAAACGGTCATCAAATAAATTAAGGTTTGCATCCACCAAGTAATAAATAATTATTATGAAGATAATTATCAACTTTAGGTATTTTATTTTTATTGGTCACGTAAAAGGTCTACGTTTCGCAATAAAATACATGTGGGGCACAACCCCGGAAATTACCTAACTTACTAACTAAACCAATACCCACTTTTAAAACCTTAACACAAAAATTAAATAAATTTTGTGTACAAAGGTCACTAGGGGCCGGCTAACAAGGAAACCACATCAAAATCCCTTGAAATCTTCTTAGTATCTCTTAAATGTACATGTACATCTTGTGTTTAATTAAGACAAGTACCTATGGTCTCCTAATGACTAATTACCCAATGGTTAATACCCATTTCTTGCCCTTGACTTTCCTAGCCACGGTTAACAAGGGAAGAGAACACACAAGCCATAAGATTTCATGTATCTTAACAAATCTTGTACCAAAATCCTCTAATTAAAACTTGTACTTAGTGGTTTAGCTAATACAAGGTGCAAGACTAACCTAAAAACTACAAAACCACACTTAGGAAGGGGCAAAAAAAAAAAAACGGTTTGGTTTGTGTAGGACTAGGAAGTGAGTAACTATTTATTTGTCTATAAATACACACTCATAAGCTCACTTGATACATTTCCAAGACTCTTAAACCCTCTCCAAGATAAGCCACACTCGTCTACCCTCTTTTACATTCGGGTCTACTATAACCAAACCCAAACACGAACCACATTGGTTTCTAAGGACTCGAGGAAGCACTTAAGGACGAAGTATAAGAGTTTAAAGGGGAAGCACGAGCTAAGGAGGTCGGGCATATAAGCTTTTAAGCTTAGGACGATACACATTGGGTAAAACGATTCGTGTGTGCTCCATACTCCACGACTAAGAGCTCTAGGACCTCTCGTAAGTCATGACTAAGCCTCTTATGTCTTTTTCATTCGTTATGGCTTTGTCTAGTCGCCATGTCACGTAAGGTGGGATGACGTAGCTAAGACTGTTTTTAGGATGCGTAATGGACACATTGAAGTTTACGGCTATGCCTTTTGGGTTAACCAATACACCAGCGGTTTTCATGGAGTTAATGAGCTGGGTGTGCATGGCCGTATTTAGACAAGCTAGTTAACGTATATATACAGACGATATTTTAAACCGACTCGAAGTCTAAGGAGGAGTACGAGTCGCACGTGAAGATGATAATGGAGTCACTGATGGAAGAGAAGATGTACGTGAAGTTTTCCAACAACGTGGGAGCGGAGCAAAGAGGAAACTATCGAAATGTGGAAGGACTCAAATGGGTAATGAGCCGATCTTGGCATTGCTGGACGAAGCAGACGATTTCGTAGTATATTATGACGCGCGAATCAAGGATTTAGAAGCATCTTGGCAAAAGGGAGACGGTGATTGCTTGTACAATACCCCCCCCCCCCCCCAAAGCATGCGCACTGAAAGGTTCTTATGAAGGATTGCATGGCTAACGTGGTAGGTTTTGCCTTATAATGCTAGAGGCATTAAGTGAACAAGACATGGAGAGTAATCTATACGGATCATGAATGTCTCCAACACACTTTCAATCGGAAGGATTGAACATGAGGCAAAGATGATAGATGGATGTTATTTAGTGAGTTTAATTTCGAGGCCAAGTGCCATCTGGGAAAGGCAAATGTAGATGTTGTACCGTGGAGTGAAGCTAAGAATGAGTTCGAGATAGATGTACGATGATCCGATCTAGGGTATGAGAAATAGGTGTTGGTGATAGTAAGATGTCCAAAGCAAAAACGCGTCAACATAAGATGTTGCATGGCTTGGACCAACGAGTTGAAAAGTGGTGGAGAGTGGGTTTCCTAATTGGTTAAGACAAGGTTCGGCCGCTCATCTTGAGAGATGTCAAGGACTGTGGCTATTGAAGGGGGTTACGACAAAGTATTTCGATCATCCTGGAGCAGCAAAAAAAAAAAAAAACATATGATGTTGTGTGGATTTTAGGTTAAAAATCGATGGCTGAGTATGAAGGTAAGGCTATAGCTAGTTGCAGTAGTAAGTATTTAGGTATTCGAGAGGAGTTGAGTATCTCAAGGATCGCCAGGATATGTTGCTCAACCTGATGTTACGGAGTAGAAGTGGAAATGATAACTAAGGATATGTTGTCGGTTACCAAGTGTGGTAGTGGATACAATGCGATTTTGGGTGTTAGACAATGGACTGACTATGTTCACCTATTTCGTAGCTTATGCTTTAGGACAAGTTTAGTAGATTTTAGAGGTAATTGGAATATTGCTTTCATGAGATGAGATTTTCCCTTAGGTGGGAAGGATTATCTCATTTTAGTATGGATGTGCTTCATTTGAAGCATTGGTCATGGAAAGGAATGTAGGTTTACCGTTTTATTGGGCCGTAACTGGAGAGGCAGTGAACGTGAAGGAGAGAATTGGTAAAAGAAAATCACACAACAAGATAGTGGTAATACATGAAAGGCTTGAGGCAGCCAAATTGTGAAAGAGTTAGCTTGGTAGTAGTGGGAAATTTTTGAATTAATGCTGGTAGGTTATGGGTGGTTGAAGGTCTCACCTTGGAGAGGTGTAGTATGTTTGGAAAGAAAGACAAGTTAGAACCGAGTTATGTAGGACCATTTAAGATCCTTGGATGGATTGGGCCTATAGTTCGGTTGAGAATTTCTGTCTTATGGAGTGGACTTATCGAATTGGATTGGGAGGTGCTGAAAAGTTGAGTAACTGAATTTCGCATGGATTCTTTAGATACTGAGCTTTGTAACATCCTTTTATCTTAATTTCAAGACAGTTCTTGTGATGAAGTTGCGAGGTTAAGATATAAAACACTTGTTTACAACAACTTGTAAGGTTTGATGAGTTTTCTCGTTGACTTGCGATGGTTTCATGTATGGGATGCTTCTTTAGATTGGGGTTGTTGTTGTTGTATTGACCCTTGTGAGGGTAAAAGCAAGTCATTAGCGTTGTATTCGGGATTGTGGAAAGTTTGTCGAGATTAAGGTTGCACAGGACTTTTAGTTTTGTTAAGGAACCGTAGGAATTGCTGGACGAGAGGTCAAGAGTAAAAGCGTAGTAGATAGCATTAGTGAAAGTTAAGTTGGCAGTCTCGAAAGCGTGGTACTGAGTTTATTGGTGAGCGCAAGGATCAAATGTGGTCTACGTGACCTCAGTTTGTTCTGTGATTGTGCTAACAGCCTCAAGTAGAAAATCTCGAGCGAGATTTTCTCAAGGTGGGGATAGTGTACACCGTGGTTGAGTCAGGATTGCGTAAACGTAGTGTTGACTTAAATTCCTGTTCTATATGTTTGGTTTATGGGTATGTGTGTTTCTATGTGTTCTATGAGTGTTTTATGAGGATTTAAGAATCAACCTTGTGAGTGTGAGAGTTCATTGAGGTGTGATATGATGCGAGTTTGCATGGGTGCATTTTCATTCCATTTGAGTGACATGTAAATGACTTGTGATTTTTGAGCGTTTATGTTTTTGTGTGTTGTAATTTAAGTGTAATGTATTGACGGTATTCATTTTATTAGGTTTTAGATGTTTTGGAAGATGAAAATCGTAGTTAGATTATGAAGAACGAAATTTTTATTTTTGGAAAGTTAGGGTTAATAGAAGTGAAAAGTTATTTATTCTTAAAAGTCTAGTAAATTGCGTTTAAGCGAAAAGGTATGTGCAAACAAGCTAAGGTTTTTATAAAAACTTAAGGTAATGCAAGTAATTATTATTTAATAATCTATATAATATATATATATATATATAATATAATATATATATAGTGGGGATCGGGGCTGGACAAAAAGAAAAAGGAAAAAAAGAAGGAAATCCAAGCCTAATAACTAGGACTCTAATTAGGAATTATTTAGGATGATAATTGCAGAGGCCTTTAAATTCAATATATAAAATCCCATTAACCTCTCTCTTATACTGTTCGACGATCAAGAGAAAAGTAGAAGAGAAAAATTTAGGGTTTTGATTTTGTGAAGGAAACAAGCTTGTAGGTATGGTTAATTAAATCTTTGTTAGTTATATTCTTTAAAAATAGGTATAATTATTATGATGGAATATAGGGTTTTTATAAATCTGTAAATTAATGATATTATCATGTCATATTGATTAGGGTTTTTTGTAATCGTATGGGTATGATCGGTTAGGTTTAATTCGTGTTAAAAATTGATTTTTAGTTTGAGCAGAATTATTGGGGTCGTGTTGTTCAGATGGATATCTCTGATTGATACGTATTTTTGATGTAATCTTATGTTCATAAATTGTAGCCAGAGAGTCTATTTTCCAAAAAGTCTGGCCTCGAATGATTTTGAGTTCGGGAAGTCATTCAAATATTGTTTGCAAGAAAAGTTGTCAAAACAGTAAATACGGGTCAGATTTGGGTCTGATTTCGGGGAGTAAAACCCCTACTTAAAATTCGAATTAGGATTATCCCTTTTACAGAAGTCAAGGTTCTATATGTCTATTAAACTTACATAAATTATTAGCCTCTGATTTGTTGTCTAAGTATGTTTTTAGGGTCATACGTTTTAGTGTGCGTGCAGGTCTGAATTGGGACTGTTTGAAGTTTGATTTTATTTGAGATGGTTTTCCTCATAAATTAATTCTTGGGAATTCTTATGGTAGTTAGTAAAAACATAAGGGATCATGTGTGATTTTTGGTATGAATTATGAGAGTCATTAAGTAAGGGTTTTAGGTGCGTAAGTCACACTAAAATTCTGTAATTTTTGATAAAAAGGAGTTGTCTAATGTAATGTGTTAATGAAGCGGTTAAGTTGGACATGGTGTACGGGTCGTGACATGATGGGACATTAAAACTAGAGACATCCATCATATGAATTGTTCATGTGCGTTAAGTTTGTGGCTTGTAGCGTGTAAAAAGTTATTATGTTTGTTTAGATTTGTGTAGTTGTTTGTGAAGTTTTTTGTTGGAATTCTTTTGGAAAGCTAAGCAAAGGTGAGTTTCATAGCCCCCTTTTTCATGTTATTTTGGGGTGAGAATGATGCTTGTTGTTGTCAAAATGTTTTTAAGCTTGCTGTAGTTATGTGTATTGGATCGTGGGCACGTTCCGTCCCATTGTGTTGCGATATGATATGTTGTATTGTGGATCCCAATATGCAAAACGAGGTGTGACTGTGTAAGACTGCATGAGCTAATATGAGGCCATGTAGCACACATATGTAGTTGATATGATTATGGATCGTGGACACGTTCCGTCCTGTTGTTGTTAATTGTTGTCATGAATTGTTTTGGTAATTAGCAGCAGTAATTAAAAGTTTATTAGGATATTGTTGTATGTCGTCAACTATGATTCTCGAACTCACTTTATGTTGAAATTTTCAAGCTATCATTTTGTAGGTGAGCTTTAATGGTGCTAAGGATAGAGCGAAGTGGCTAGAAGAGACGTGGATGATTACTTGAAGTTTATTATTTGCTTCTGTTTGAGTTAATGCGTTTGCATGACATTGTTTGGATTTTGTTTTGCATGTCATTTATTGACGAGACCTCTTTCTAATTAATAAAGACACCATTAGGTTTTGGGTATTTTATGACTTTGTGTCTTTGCCTTTACTTGTAGTTTTCATTTTGTATTCTCTATATAGGACACTATGTGTGTGATTGACTATCGTTTGTTTACGCCTCGGTTTCCGATTGGCGGGGTGTGACACCACTCTAATTGTACCTAATTTTACAGTTAGACAGCTCACCTCCTCCAGCGTGAACTTAATAGGTGTCCAAGGCTACATCGTGAAGAATAGTAGTGCTTCTATACTTTGAGCATTTTAATAAACACGCGTTAGCGATGACATTCTAAGGATTGGGAATGGGTACTTTAAATGTCACGACCCATGATGTATTCTCTTACCCGTCACCACCGTCACCCGTATGTGGGTACAAGTTTTTACTCATGCCCGTGGTATCCATTGTCCGCTAGTAAACCCGTGGGTTTATGAAACCTAAAATTTATACATATGTTTCCGAATGTTTTGAAAATCAAATTTGATAAGAAGATGTTAGTTTACAATATATTGATAAATTGGCATAATTGGTAACTCGTCTATAATTATATATTACTAATAGCATTAATACATTAAAAAAATATAAAATATTATGTAACTCATGAATTATTGCTCATGACTAGTTGTTAGTTGCGCATTAAAATCGCAAGACCAAGTATAAACGAACTTGGTTTGATAATTGAGATATTTAAGTTATATTATTTTGATACTTCATAATTATTATTTATTTTATGTTTTGAACCTCAAATGGACGTATGTGATTATTAAATAGATCTACTAATAACTTGATAAATTTTTTAAGTACTTTAAAAATGTATGTTAATAAAAAACGTATTCACGGGTATTTTGAAAAGGTATAATGAGGTGTTTTTAAATGGGTGTGAGGGTTTATTAAGTACCGCCACCACCCACAATCTGTGGTGGGTTACATTTTATTACCACGACCCACGTGGTTAAAATTACTAGATTATACTCACCCAATCACGATGCGGGTACCCACGGGTTTGGGTTCTTTTCTCGCATGTGGCATCCTTAAACAACGGTGACATTTTAGCGTGACTGTATTTTTCCAATTTGCTTATGTGAGAACATGTTTCCCTCAAGGTTATTTATGAAAGTTTAAAGGCTAATTGAAAACCAGTCACGTTACAACCATTATTTCTAAGATGCAAGAAATAGAATCTCGGGTGTCACAAGCACAAGCATGTATCGTGTTTCAAGCTCAGTTACAAATCATTTAAACATAGAATGAAGCCTTAAAAAAACTAGTTCGCTTATGGAGATGAAAGTAAACTCTTTTGGTTAAATAAGGTGCCCGAACTGATCTAATAGAGAGACGTAAGGAGCTCGCGGCTGCTCAAGAACGGCGTGTGAAGGCTGAAGACATTATAAAAGTTATAAATCTATGTAGAGTTTCGAGCTTGACCCATAATATTTTTGTTTGTCTCTATACTCATTGAAATGTAATTATAATTTTTTTAATAAATCTTTTAATTTTAATACAATACTTTTGCCAACAAACTCAAAGTCATTGGTTACTAACAGTAATAAATGAAAATTAGTTGGTAAGAGTGGCGGAAAATTATTGGGATATGTAAATATATTAAATAATATATGTTCGGGAAATTACGTGAGCCTATGGGGACGCACGCGTTAATACGCAAAACAATTATACATTAATATATTATTTGTAATATATTAATAAGTAATAAAGCGATAACGAGCGTTAATTAAATAGTTACTTAACCAGATTTTACAAACGGTCGTTAAATTGTTTCTATAAAGGACTTAAATTGCAAAAAGAGGTAAGTAGAGTTTGGGAAACCTTTGCCCATGGCCTTAACGATCGGTGGATGATTCTAATAGGGTTAGGATTGCTTGGCTTGTAAGACAGTAATTCCCTATATATGAGTCTTGGGTTCATTATTTACTAATGCTGAAAAACCTACTCTAAAAAATTTCTCTTTTTTCTCCTTGTGCTTTTTCAATCGGGATCAAGAACCCAAAAGGGTTTTATGTTGTTTTGTTCGATCGACTATACACAAAGGGTATAGTTTTTCATGCTTTCAAAGAAGATCAGTGTTTCGTTAGCTTTGCACTATAGTATAGCATACTTAATTGTATGCTAAAAAACGTATTTTGGGGTGTATGATAGAGGATTCATAGATTTGAATCTTAAGTGTTTTCACGGTTGTTTAGTTTAACACCGTAGCGATTTTGCAAGTTCGTTGTCGTTGTTTATTTGTTTAAAGGTATCAATGATTCTTGATCTTTCTTTTAATTATGTCTATATAGGGGTTCTTGACTTTCTTTGGTAAACTCATGATATTAACTGGTTAATATGATATAATTTACAAATAAGTTTATGGGTTAGGAGTTATTTAAGTTATAGATTTGAATATTTTGATGATTGAATTTTATGAAATAGAATCAGTACCATTAGCTATGAATGATGAGCATCAAATGTGTATAAAAAATAAGAAAACAAGCATCCCAACCCCACCCAACAAAAAACCTCAACAAACACATAACCAAAACCACCATAAACCCCCCCCCAAATCCCCCAACTCCCCCCCACACCCACCCCCCCACCCCCCCCCCCCCCACCCACCCCACACCACCCACCCACCCACCCCCCAATATACAGAGATAAAACTCCACCCAATATAACATCTCTATATAAAGAGTCAAAAAGTAATCACACACCACCAAACTCACAACTAATAACAAACCACTTAACTTCTCTACCACTACAAACCACTCAGGATTCTTCCACCTACCATATAACACTAGTCCACCAACGTCCTCTCAGACCAGAAAAAACATACACCATCTCAATACCTAAACACTGTCTATGTGTACTACTTCTCAATACTACCACACTAGTGCTCACACTCTTGACCCACTACCTGACCTAACATCCATCTGTATCAACGATTCTTGTACTCTCACTCTTAATATTCAAAACTGTCTAAAATGATCCATTACTCATCCCACCACAACCATCTACTCATACCTCAAGACTATCTAGATTCCTCGCAACATCCACCACTAGTCTATATACTAGAAATAGTCATGTTAGTTCTATATGTCAAAATCTATGCTTCTATAAATACTATGTCAATACGTCACTCGATTAACTATCGTCTATCGAATTAAGTAACCACCCCCACCCATCCCCCTCCGCTCCCCACCCATACATAACCTACTCCCTGTCCTAGTATGCAGAGCACGTAGAAGCCACTCTATAACTATCTCTATAGAACTTCTGTGTCTTGCCTACTCGACTGTCTATCACAAGAATCTCACTTGTTGGTATTATGTTGTCACCCATATCACAACTAGAGACATCTATAACACAATGTGACTTGAATGTAGTCCCCTACCTGTGTCCTGTATAATGAAGATTCTCCATAATAGACATCGAAATGTAGTGAGATAGTAGAGAGTGTGTTGTTTTTTGTTGTTAGTGTGTTTTATGTGTTCTTTTTTTGCTCTTGTGTTAGTTGTGTTGTGTGTGTTGTATATATATAGAGTATATAAGATATTTCCCTACCCCCCACACTCCACTTATATAATATATTTTTTTTTTGTGGCGTGTGTGTGTTGGTGTCCACTTCTCCCACCCCCCACTAATCCCACCCCCCACACGGGTGTGGTAGTGTGCGGCAGGTGGGGCGGGCCCGGGGGGCGGTGGGGGCCACCCGGTACCCCCACCCCCGGGGGGGGGGGGGGGAGCAAAAAGAATCCTCTCATTTTTCTATAAAATGCCAACTCAAATCTTTTATCAAACGCTTCTAGCCAAGGCCGAGACTTCTTTCTAAACATAGTATGATATTTTTTCACACTACAACAAGAAAGTAATCATTTGACCTTAATTAGGATTTTATGTTGCTCCTAATCACTTAACGGGTTTTACTCCCTTATGGCAAACTAAGTCAAAGGTCACTTGTGTAAACGCATCCTTTCTGTGTATAGGATATGAT
Organism: Tanacetum coccineum; assembly: GCA_026074375.1. Taxonomy (NCBI): domain Eukaryota; kingdom Viridiplantae; phylum Streptophyta; class Magnoliopsida; order Asterales; family Asteraceae; genus Tanacetum; species Tanacetum coccineum. The sequence continues at coordinate 14,431 of BQNB010090064.1, forward strand.
TTACTTACGATTGCAACGCACTTAGCTTTTTTGCTCAAGATGATTATTGATCAAATCCATTGTTATTATCATTGATTAAAGTCTAAATGACTAATTGAGTTTGTGGTATTTAGAAATAAACCATACTTTGACTTTTCTCACTTCCTTACCCATACAAATGTTTTACAAACTCACATGTATTCCTCACATGTACAAGTCTATACTTCTTCTACACAATCCTATGTAACCCATTCTGTCTCTAATCACTTATTTCCTTCATTACCCCCCCCCCCCCCAACATGTCGCTTTCCATCTCTTATACACACAACTCTAATGCTTCTTCCTAAACAATCCCATAATCACATATGCCCACTCTTTCCTTTCTTATTGGCAATATGATTATTAACCCAAATCAATCCTTTGATTTCATCCTTATCTTCATCTTCATCTTTAAACCTTCATACACATAAACCTTCACCAAATAAACCTAATATTCTTATATCAATATGTCATCTCACTTACTTACACAATATACTAGTCTTGTACTTGTTGTACTTCTATGTTCCCTACATTCCCAACTAATATCTTCTATATCTTTTCAAAACATTCTCCACCACACATTCACCATTCACCTTCTTCCACAATGAATTCAAATTACACACACTCACACACACTCTTATCTCAACTCTTGATCAAGCCATGTCACCAATACAAGTTCACACATTCTTTCTTTCTCAACCCTCAGATTGCTTCTCGAACAAACATAACAAACACACTTTCTCTTCTACCCTTGATCAAGCCACCTCATCAATCAAACTCCCTCATTCTATTCTCAGCCATTGGATTAATGCTTCATCTCAAACAAACATAACTTCTCTCACAACATTCATTTCTTACTCACACAACAAACACAACCTTCTTTCTGCCCTTGATCTTGCCACTTATCCAAGTGTCCTCTTTACATCCTTACCTTCTATTTCAAACTAAGATCAAGAGGCTCAGTTATATCACATCATGTTACATCCTGACAACTCATACATAACTCATTCCTTCTTATCCAACCTGTGGCAAATTGAATTTGAAATTCAAATTTCAAATCTTTCCCCCTTTCTCTCCAAGCAAAGAATATTCCAAAAATATTCTCTTGTAACCTAACTAGCCATTTCTACTCTTTAGTTGGATCCCAACTAGGCTAGTTACACTTTGAGAAATTGTAACACCCCAAAAAATGGGTCGCAGCAGAATATGTATCCGGGAGCGTTACGTCACAATACCATTGCTCAAGTCATGAGGAGAACGACCTCTAACGTGTCGTTTGAAAAGAAATCTTGTATTGTTTAGACTCCAATGCACATCAAGTATGTCAAGTAGCTTATTAACCTGAGAAAAACATGCTTAAAAGTGTCAACATAAAGTTGGTGAGTTCATAAGTTTTTGTAAGCATAAATGTTAAACTACAATTTTGTAAAGTATGCATGAATATTGTAAATCAAAGAGTTGTAAAGTATGCATGACCATTTAATCTCCAAATTTAATCACCCAAAACATTATGTTACGAGTGTTGTAAATCAAATGCTTGTAAAGTTTGCATGGACCATTTAAATCCCCAAATAGTCACAAAATGTTATGTATAGTTGGACCACCATTGTTCAAAGTATGTATTGCCACTTTATTCAAGGCAACATAAATATTCATGTGTGTATAAAACAATGATTACAATTACTCTAAGTCATGAAACTGCTGCGTAGACTCATATATATGCCACTTTATTCAAAGCATCATAAGTGTTCGTGTTCGTATAAATGTTGTGCTCCGACATGCTATAACTTCGTCTCCAGTGATAACTAATCACCCGAAGGGCTCTGTCACACCCGAATAGATCTATTTCATAACATTCGCGCTCACCCTCCAGCGTAATTCACAGTTCAATCTGCTTAAGCTAATCACGTATCATTTTAGGTAAATGTAAAGTATGTCCTTGGTTATCCTAAATAAGGGATACAAGAATGTTGTTTTATACCTAAATAAGTAATTGAGTATGCAGACCAGTTTGTAAAATGAATTGTAAATGCACACGTAATAAATTCAAATCAATCACGTAAATGAATTTGGTAACAAGCATGTCCTCACCCCAAAAGTTGTAACGTATATGCAAAACAAGTAAAACGTGGGGCTATAAACTCACCTCGAGTGAATGATAATCAACAAAGTATATCGTCACGATAATGACCGAATGCAACCTAATCAATTATAGGTCGTATAAGTACTAAGCACTTTGATTATCTAATACCACATATAATTCTATATAGCTACATCACCATCTCGCATTTGTGAAATCATGTTTATAAAGTTAGAACCTTTATAAATATTTCATTAGTAAAAACGACGTAATTTTCTCGTTTTATGCCCGTTTGGTATGTTCTTAAGTCCACGCTTTACGTTTTAAGTACGTGTATTTCAAACTATTACATTTTCAATATTTGAGTCCTCTGGTGAACAGTGGTTTTTACTGTTCATATACTTTTATAAAATTATTTTTATAAAATTTGTCGTCGTAAACTCGTAAATGTCATATTTTATTCGTTTTAACTTCGTTTTTAGTGATTCTTTCGAGTACGTCTTTGTAATTAAAATTTCTATCAAATTAATGATGTTTTCAAAATATATATATCTGATGTGAACAGTAACTTTTATAAAAGTATTTATAATCGTAAACTTTCGTAATTCATAACTCCTTCGTTATTGATCATAAAATTATGATTCTTACTGTTTTGGATCCTAAAATTATGTATTATCTGAGAAAAATAACTATTTGTATATATCAGAAGTGAAACTTAAAATGTTTTTATAAAATTTCTTTGTAAACGTTCTTTATTAGTGCTTACATTGTAAATTAATATCCCTTCGTTATAATCGTTTTTTTCGGAGTTTCTTACCTTTTTTGGAATCCTTATGAGAATGTAGTATTTTATAAAAATAAAATGAGGCTTTTATATTTCGAATTCAAACAGAAGTTTGGTCGTTTTGGTAAAATGTGTTTAAAAGTTGTTTTTATAACTTTTTAGTTTAACCACTTTGTTACAAGTCCTTTACAACCATTTATACCATGTGTCTTATGTACCTAGGGCCCCTAGTTCATCATTTGTCCAAATATAGTCCAAGAATCACAAGATCCATATGTCTAAATGCCTATTTGTCCATAATCTTTTATAAGTATACTTTTTAGGTAACTAGTTTTATATATACTTTTTATACATAAACCACACATGTACAATAATTATACATCTATTATAACATGATATTACAATCAAACACTGATGATCATCTCTCCCGATGAACTGTGCGTCTCTCCGCTCTACCATAAATCGAGTGTACCCAGTCCAGTTACTCCAATCTATGCGAGAGCCAAGCGTCTCAGATCTGATCCTGTGTGAATAGAGTGATCCTATAGACCTACTATCCTACAAAAAATCCACTTATCATAGCATGCATCAGATATATGTGACTCGAACTCGTCGCACACAAGTGATTATAAGGCTCTTCGCGCTGGGCTCTCACACACTCGTCATACTTCGCTATCGCTCGCGAGGCCCACCTCGCTCCACTCCTAATGACTCGATCTCTAAAACCTGTTGTAGCATATTTTATACCCTCTGCTTTTATCCTTCCGAATTGAAACCTCTAAAATCCAAATTGAAACCCTCATCATTGAATCTTGCTTGTTTTTAACCCTTGTAACTCCTAAACCAACATTCTAAACATCCTTTAGGATATCCTTAGTATGTTGTAGAAATGCTTGTATGTGCTGTACATAATTTTGTATGGATTGTTTGTGTGATTTTGAGCTTGGCCGTGGGTTGGAGCAAAACAAAGAGAGAAAAGAGTGTTGTTTCACCTTAAGAAATGAAATGTGTGTGTGTTTCTTACTAGTGAAGGCCTTATATACTCATAAGACTAGTCAAATATTACATAGGAAGTCTTAGAGATGATGAGGATTTTTAGGGAAAGTCTTGGTCAAGACTTGTGAAAGTCTTATGGTTTAATTAGGTTCATGTTATACAAAGATCAAGTTGGTGAATTGTGAACTCTTTGTTCCCTTAGGTGGGATTATGCTGATATTTAGGTGGGGGTGTCGTAGTGGTGATAGTGATGATTTTTGGTATTTAACAAAATATCTTGCATTTACTTGAAGTATAAGTTATAGATTAAATGTATAAAGATATAACTAGTAAAGTGTATGTTCTAGTTCATTTATTTTAAATACAATTTGACTAACAATGTTAGCATAGGTTAATTTTTATAAAACTTTAGGTATTGGGTATAATATTGGGTATTTGTTGAAGCGTATAAAAGTTTTGGGGGTTCCGGGTATGCCTAAACGTATTTTATCGCGAAACTGGTAAAACGTTTTACGTAACAAAAATATAAAATGGCAAAGATAATAATTATTACTCCAAATATAATTATCTAGCACTTGCTTGCTGTAAACATTTAATTGTTGATGACATTTCCATATTGTAACAAAAATTTTTAGCCTTACGCGATTTAACTTTAACATTTCACATTTAAAGCAACCGGGCGTACAATACTAAAAATAAATAGTGAAATAATAGACGTCGTAAATGACCTTAAAACACGGGGTGTTATAGTCTTCTCCCATTAAATGAGCCTTGTCCTCAAGGCTTAAGACACGGCACTTGACGACGGTGCGGTCTTTGTGAAGCGGTGTGGATATTTCTTCCAGAATTGGTCTTCACGGCCTCATGTAAACTCAGGACCTCTCCTAGAGTTCCATCAAACCTTGACAATTAGGATACAACTTCGTTTCAATCGTTTAACTTCATGGTCCACGATTTCTACTGGTTTCTCGACATATGAGTTGTCATCATATGGAGTCTATCCAAGGGCACGGCTAATGAGTTCGCGGTTATTAGCATTCTTCAAGTTGGACACGTGAAAGTATGATGAACCCTGCTCAACTCTTGATGTAGCTCCAATCTTATGTAAGCTATGGATCCAACTTTTCCGTTACCTTAGATGGTCACATACTGGGTTTAGCTTCCCCATTTGCCAAAGCGTACTTCTCCTTTCTAAGGTGATACCCTAAGCATAACTCGGTTGTCAACTTGAAATTCTAAAGGTTTACGTCTCACATCGGCGTAACTCTTTTGGCGAGCAAGTTTGATAGCGGATTGTCCTAGGGCGACTAGTGATGTGTCGCAGTCTAGAATTAGGGTTCTTTTGTTTTGGTATAAGATGACGTATAATTTATTGTAAGATGGTGTAAGAGTTTAATTAGTTATCATGATTATTAGTTGGTTCCTCGTGATAAATACGTTTTATGAATACGCACACAAGACTTGATATAAATAGAAAATTGTTTCTTGGCAAGAAGTTTTAAGGTGACTACTCTCAGCATGGCATGGTCCTTCTTGAATTATACATAGTTGATCAGGCCATGTATAATTGAGGACTAATGATGCATTGCTCATTTTCGTCAAAATAGCATTATGATTTCATGATATTTGTGAGAATGGCATACATAAATAAGTAGAGAATTTAAGTAATTTTGACGAAATTTCCACAACATATTGATTTGATAGCTAAGTTGAAATCGTTCGTACAACACAACGGAAATTTAAGAGAAAATACAACGAGGATTTCTTAAAGGAATAGAGTCTAAGCATTGATATCATCCTCCATGTCATTAAGGTCTTGATTGGTTTCTCCTCCTCCTAAGGCATGTACCATTCCATGTGCTCCAGTACCTCCAGCTTGGTTTCCATGGTCTTGGTTCTTTAACTCCAGGCAATCACTTCTGTAATGCCCTTGATTCCCACATTTATAGAAAGTGGGGTTTCTCTGATTGTTGGTAGCAGCAGGACTCCTACAGTCTCAGGCCAAGTAACCAACTCTCTTGCAGTTTGCGGCCATTGTGATGAACTTGCACTTGTTGCACAATGGTAGAGTTCCAGCATACTCCTTCCTTTCACCAGGCCCAACGATATAAGCTATAGCCACACCTTGCTTCTTGGGAGGTTGTTGCTGAGCTTGGTTGTTGTTATCATCATGATTCCTGTTTTATGTCGACGTTCAGCAAAGAGTGCGGATTTTCTTTCATCAGTTCAAGTTGCCAATTTCAGATTGCATCTGGCATTGTCTTAGGCTTGATGCAACACTCTTCTTGTGAATCTTGTTGGGCAAACCACGACATATCTCTCAATCTTATCCGATTCTCCAGGAAACATTCTAACACACAGCAATGCCAGTTCCTGAAAATGTTGGTTGTACCCAATCATGTCGGTACCTTTTACTTTCATGTTCCATATCTCGACCTCGAGCTTCTTAATTTCGCTCCTTGGGCAGTACTTGTCAGCTCAATCTTCGTTCTTCGGGTTTGTCCAAGTCATTGCATTGCAACACCATGACTAACAGTCCTACGTGGGGAGTTCCACTACGTTAGCACTTCAATGAAGAGTACATGTGGACAAACATTGGATTGGTTTTCCACAGAAGTAGTTTGATTATAACGGGGGAAACAACTATTTCTATATTCTCAAACCATTGAGTCAATTGACAACTCTTTAGTGCCTTGAAATTTAAAGGTTGGCTACTTCATGAAGTCTGGGTTGGTGCAACTCCGACGAGCGACTTCGCTGTTTCTTTTTAACACCTGTTCCTGGAATTATGGTTGTCTATCGCCATTCATGCTTCTTGTCTAGAATCACATTGCTGCCAATGCATCGCAATGCCCTTGTCACATCAGTGCCCTTATGCTGGGCATTGGTGGACAGTTGTGGTGGTAGTTGTGGGGCTGGTGATGCCCTTTGTAGTTTTTTTCTTTGTGCATTTCATCAAATCACCGAGTAATAAAATGAAATTAGTTTAGTTCTCTAAGCCGTGCTTCAAAGATGAAGTGTTGTAGGATGATATGTTAAAGTCGTGACCATCGTGTTACTTGTAATGTTTTTAGGAATGTTCCAGTATTTATATCAATAACTCTTATTAAATAATTGTAAATATAGTAATATAAGATAAAACGTATATCAATCATGAAAGCATCTAGTATAACCAACTAATGCAACTCAATAGTGTATGTATGTCCCGTAAAAATCTTTTGAAATGTGATCGTTGAAAGTGGTTATAGTCTAGGTAAAATATGCAACCTAGTTCTCTATAACCTTGGCTCTGTTACCAATCTGTAAACACCCCAAATGGTCGCAGCGGAATATGTTTTCGGGAGCGTTACTTCATAATACCATTGCTCAAGTCATGAGAGAACGACCTCTAACTATGTCGTTTGAAAAGAAATCTTGAATTGTTTAGACTCCAATGCACATCAGTATGTCAATTTGCTGCGTTACCTGAGAGAAAATACATAATTTAAAAGTTGTAACATAAAGTTGGTGGGTTTTTATAGGTTTTTGTAAGTATAATGTTGAACCACAGTTTTGTAAAGTATGTATGAATGTTGTAAATCAAAGAGTTGTAAAGTATGCATGACCATTTAAATCCCTAAATAGTCACCAAAACGTATGTTTGAATGTTGGAATTCAAAGAGTTGTAAAGTATGCATGACCATTTTTAAATCCCCAAATAGTCACAAAAGTTAAGTATAGTTGGACCACTATTGTTCAAAGTATGTATTGCCACTTTATTCAAGGCAACGTAAATATTCATATGTGTATAAAACAATGATTACAATTACTCTAAGTTCATGAAACTGCTGCGTAGACTTATATATATGCCACTTTATTCAAATAGGACCATATAATTTGTTCTGTGGTTCGTATAAATGTGTGCTCCCGACATGCTATAATGTTCGTTTGCCCAGAGATAGCTAATCACCCGAACGGGGCTATCACACCCGAATAGATCTATTTCACAACATTCGCGCTCACCCTCCAGGTAATTCACAGTTCAATCCGCTTAATCTAATCCGTAATCATTGGTGTAAAAGTAAAGTATTGTCCTTGTGTTCAAAAATAAGTGAAACAATCAATGTATTTCATCCAAAAATAAGTAATTGAGTATGTAGACCAGTTTGTAAAATGAATTGTAAATGCACACGTAATAAATTCAAATCAATCACGTAAATGAATTTGGTAACAAGCATGTTCTCACCCCAAAAGTATTAAGGTAAATATAAAACTGTAAAACGTGGGGCTATAAACTCACCTCAAGTGAATGATAATCAACAAAGTATATCACAACAGAAAATGTGTCACGATAATGACTGAATGCAACCTAATCAATTATAGGTCGTATAAGTACTAAGCACTTTGATTAACTAATACCACATATAATTCTATATAGCTACATCACCATCTAATCGCATTTGTGAAATCATGTTTATAAAGTTAAAACGTTTATAAATATTTCATTAGTAAAAACGACGTAACTTTCCCGTTTTAAGCCCATTTGGTATGTTTCTTACGTCCATGCTTTCGTATTAAGAAGATGTATCAAAATACTACATTTTCAATATTTGAGTCCTCTGGTGAACAGTGGTTTTTACGGTTCATATACTTTTATAAAATTTGTCGTCGTAAACTCGTAAATGTCGTATTTTATTCCTTTTAACTCCGTTTTTAGCGATTCTTTTGAGTACGTCTTCGTAATTAAAATTTATATCAAATTAACGATGTTTTCAAAATATATATTATTCTGTTTGTGAATGTAGTAACTTTATATAATTATTTTTACTAAAAGTTATTTATTATCGTAAAACTTGCGTTAATTCCTACGCCTTCTTTTTTATCAAAAATTATGATTCTTAATGTTTTGAAATTCTAAAATTATGTATTATCTGAGAAAAAAAAATTTGTATATATCAGAAGTGAAACTTAAAAAGTTTTTATAAAATTTCTTTTATAAACGTGTTTATTATCGCGTAACTTGTAAATTACGTATCTCCTTCGTTATAAATCGGTTTTTCGAGTTTCTTACCTTTTTGGAATCCTCATGAGATGTAGTATTTTATAAAAATATAAAATGAAGGCTTTATATTTCGAATTCAAACAGAAGGTTTTGGTCATTTTGGTAAAATGTGTTTAAAAGTTGTTTTTATAACTTTTTAGTTTAACTTTTTAGGGTACCTAGTTCATCATTTATCCAAATATTATTCAAGAATCACAAGATCTATATGCCTAAATACCTATTTGTCCATAATCTTTTATAAGTATACTTTTTAGGTAACTAGTTTTATATATACTTTTTATACATAAACCACACATGTACAATACTTATACATCCATTAGTAAACTGGATAATTAACATCCATATGCCCATATGTGAAAGTGTACCAAATCATAAACAAGTGTAAAAATCCATTTTACAAGTAAATAAGTTTTTAGATGGTGATTAACTATACAAACATTATATATGCATAAAATCACAAATGTAAAGAGATTAAGATTTTTAGGTAACCTTAATATGATGTATAATGATGAACAATATGATCTAAACCCTTGTTTAGCAAATAAACCCTAGCTTCTAAGTCCTTGAAAACCCTATTTTCAAGTAAACCCTAATCTTGAACCTTCTTGCTTAATCACTTGTAAACCTTAAACCAAACCTTCTAAACACCTTAGGATATCTTACATGTATATAAGATATTTTTGTAATTTTTGAGTATTGGGTATAATAATGGGTGTTTGTTGAAGCGTAGAAAAGTCTTGGTGGTTCCGTGAATGCCTAAACGTATTTTATCGCGAAACGTAAACACTTTACGCAACCAATAAAAATAAAATGAACAAAGTTAATAATTATACTCAAAATAATTACTTAACACTTGCTTGATGTAAAGTTTTAATTGTTTGATGCCCGTTTACATTGAACCACAAATTTTAGCTTACGCGATTTAACTTAACGATTACGATTTAAAAGCAAACGCGTATAATACTAAAAATAAATAGTGAATTTATTGACGATGTACAATGACCCTAAAACACGAGGTGTTATAGTCCTCCCCCGTTAAATGAGCCTTGTCCTCAAGGCTTAAGACGCAGCACTTGACGACGGTGCGGTCTTTGTGAAGAGGTGTGGATATTTCTTTCAGAATTGGTCTTCACGTTCCCATGTGAACTCAGGACCTCTCTTGGAGTTCCATCGAACCTTGATAATTGGAATGTGGATTTGATTCAACCGTTTAACTTCACGATCCATGATCTCTACTGGTTCCTCAACAAAATGAATCTTGTCATCAATGTGTAGTCCATCTAACGGAACGGCTAATGGTTCGTCGGCATAGCACTTCTTCAATTTGGATACATGAAATGTATTGTGAACCCTGATTAACTCCTGAGGAAGCTCAAGCTTGTAAGCAATGGCTCCAACTTTTTCCAACACCTTGAAAGGTCCAACATATCTAGGGTTTAACTTCCCATGTTTTCCAAAATGTACGACCCCTTTCCAAGGCCAAACCTTAAGCATAACTCTATCCCCAACTTGAAATTCCATTGGCTTATGCTTTAAATTGGCGTAACTCTTTTGTCGATCACGAGCAGCTTGAATTCTTTGCTTGATCTGAATGATTTTCTCGGTCGTCTCTTAAACTATCTCTGGACTAGTGAGTTGAAGTTCTCCAACCTCAGCCTAACAAACCGGTGAATGACACTTTTGACCATAAAGTGCTTCAAATAGTGCAGCCTTAATGCTAGCATGATAACTATTGTTATATGAAAACTCGACTAATGGCAAATGGTTAACCCAACCCTTTCCAAAGTCGATCACATAAGCACGTAGTATATCCTCGAGAGTTTAAATAGTCCTCTTGCTTTGCCCATCAGTTTGTGGATGATATGCAGTACTCATATCTAAATTCGTACCCAAAGCCTTCTGAAGTGACCTCCAGAAATTTGACGCAAACCTAGGGTCGCGATCATAAATAATTGAGACAGGTATCTCATGCCTCGTGACCACCTCTTTCAGGTACATCCTTGCCAACTTTTCCATGGGATTAGTTTCCCTCATTGGTACGAAGATGGCAGATTTAGTAAGTCGGTCAACAATCACCCAAATGGTGTCGTAGCCTTGTGACGACTTAGGAAGCTTCGTGATAAAATCCATGGTGATATTGTCTCATTTCCATTAAGGTATCTCGGGTTGCAACAACAAACCCGATGGCCTTTGGTGTTCAGCCTTAACCTTAGCACGTGTCAGACATTTACTAACATAGGTGACGATGTCGACCTTCATATTAGGCCACCAATATAGCTTCTTCATGTCCTGATACATCTTGTCAGAACTTGGATGAATATAGTATTTTGACTTGTGGGAATTGTGCATGATCACAGTCCTTAAATCACCAAAACAAGGTAACCAACTCCTGCCATTTAAGCATAGAGTTCCATCCGCATGGGGTTCCAACTTTTCCGTCTTAAGTTTATCTGGATCCTTAGAATTTTCAATCGACATACCTCCAACATCTTCGTTCTTGATGTTCTCTGGTTTCCGTGCTTGAGTCTGAGCATTTAAGATTTGCTTAGGAAGGTCCAAACCAATAGTCATGACTAAGGGTCGAACTCTTAATGGCTTTATTCGCTCTTTCCTGCTCAAAGCATCAGCAACAACATTTGCCTTTTTCGGGTGATAACGAATCTTACAATCGTAATCACTGAGCAACTCTAACCAACAACGTTGCCTCATGTTCAACTCTTTATGATTAAGAATGAGTTGTAAACTCTTATGATCAGTAAACACCATACACTTGGTCCCATACAGATAGTGCCTCCAAATCTTGAGAGCAAATACTACTACTTCAAGTTCCAAATCATGAGTCGTATAGTTCTTCTCATGAATTTTCAGTTGGCATGATGTATAAGCAATCACCTTTACTCTTTTCATCAACACAACGCCCAAACCTTTGATTAAAGCATCGCAATATATGATAAAATCTTCGCTTCCTTCAGGTAAAGCCAGAATTAGTGCACTACACAACTTCTTCTTCAACAATTGAAACACTGCTTCTTGTTTGTCACCCCAAACAAACTTGACCTTCTTCTGAGTAAGCTTGGTCATTGGCTTGGCGATCTTCGAAAATTCTTTGATGAATCTTCGGTAATACCCAGCAAGACCTAAAAATTGCCAAATCTCCATTGGCGTTTTAAGAGATGCCTAATATTTTATGGATTCGATCTTGGCGGGATCTACGTAAATGCCTTGACTATCAATCATGTAGCCGAGAAATTGTACCTTGGGAAGCCAAAATTCGCATTTAGAGAATTTAGCGTACAACTCCTCCTCCTTCTTAAGCAATTCTGGAATTGCCTTAAGATGTTCTTCGTGTTCCTTCTTGTTCTTGGAGTAGATAAGGATATCGTCAATAAAGACAATTACAAATTTATCCAAAAATGTCTTACACACGCGGTTCATGAGATCCATAAATACTGATGGTGCGTTTGTCAAGCCAAACGGCATAACTTGGAACTCATAATGACCATATCGAGTTTTGAATGCCATCTTCGGAATATCTTCTTCCCGTACTCGAAGCTGGTGATAACCTGATCGCAAGTCTATCTTAGAATAAACACTAGATCCTTATAGTTGATCAAATAAATCATCGATCCTTGGGAGTGGATAACGATTCTTCACCGTCAGCTTGTTCAGCTCTCTGTAGTCGATACACATTCGAAACGATCTATCCTTTTTTTGACAAACAAGACCAGAGCTCCCCAAGGTGAGGAACTGGGTCGTATGAAGCCTTTGTCGGATAGTTCCTTCAGTTGGTCTAAAAATTCTTTCATTTTGGATGAGGCCAATCGATAAGGTGCCTGTGCTACAGGTGCAGCACCAGGTATCAAATCGATTTGGAATTCCACTTGTCGAGTCGG
>BQNB010090065.1:0-17500 GCA_026074375.1 Tanacetum coccineum
GAAAGAGAGAGAGGGAGAGAGAGAGAAAGAGAGAGAGAGAGAGAGAGAGAGAGAGAGAGAGAGAGATAGAGAGAGAGAGATAGATAGAGAGAGAGAGAGAGATAGAGAGAGTGGGAGAGAGAGAGAGAGAGAGAGAGAGAGAGAGATAGTGATAAGTGTAAAATACACATATCCATTTATGCTTTAAATAACCCAATTAAACCCAAAACACAGACCAAAAATGGCAACAATATGCTTGTATTTGTGTTTTTTGTGTGCAGGTACGGATATATCAAAAATCACAAGAATCAAAAGTGTACAAAAAGAAGCCAAAAAATCAAAGCCGAAGCCAGAAAAGTCAAGTCTCAGTCAAATCCAGTCAAACAATGGTCAACAGCAGTCTACCAAAAGGACAAAACCCAAAATATTTCATTTCAGTCCCTTAAGTTTCAAAAATTTACATAAATGGTCCCTAAGCCTAATTGGGCCAAACCCGGATCCATAAGCCCAAAAACCTAGCCCATTTACCCTTATACTAAACCACAAGGGCCAGTTTTGCAATTTCCAAAACTTAATTATAACTAGAAAAGGAGAAAAGAATGATAGGGGCTAGAATTGCAATTTCACCAAAGATCTAACAGTTTTAACTGTCAAAAATGGGCGCCAAATCACGTTTACTGTTCATCCTTCGTCTCCAGCTTTTACCATGGTTAAATTAGAGGGCAAATCCAAATCAAAGGGTGCGTTAGTCAATTCAAGAGCTCCTTAACACAAATGAAGGGTCAAATCAGTCTTTATCAAGGGATTACTTAACCTCACTCAAGCATAAGGACACGTCATCAATGGAGAAGCACACAAGGATGTGGGTTTTGCTCTCAAATCACTCACATAAGTAGCACAAGCTGTCACAATCAAAGAATGACAGCTTGGCAATCCTCTAGTGTACACAAGTGATCCAACGGCCAAAAACAAAGATCTAATGATTAGAGATGATCAAAGGTGGATGATTGATGGAAGCTAAGGTCCTAGAATGTTCTTCTGCTGCTATAAAAAGGCCCTCATTCCTCACACACACAGAACCTTCTTTTTACCTTATTTTTCCTTTTTTCTAGTTTTTAATAATTTAGGCTAGCTTAAATATTGCTTATTGTAATTCGTCTTTTGAATTATGTAATCTTCTTTTATATAATGAAATGAATGTCTTTTAAATCCTGTGTTTACCTTTCAAATTCTCTCAAAGCCCTTTTACTCAAAAGCTGTCTAATCTCAATAAGCTCTTATAGCTCACTTAAGTCTATAAGCTTAGGTTTGAGCTTAAAATTGTCTTAATCATACTTAAATTCAATAAATCAGCTTAAGTTCTATTTACCTTTGGATTTGAATTCATGAGCTTATTTGGAAGAGAGATCAGTAAGGGAAGGATCTCTATGGACTTAACTCCTAGCTTATTTATAAGCTAGGAGAGCTTGTAGCTGCCTTTCAATAGGACCTCTTGTTTAGCTAGAGGAATAAGTAAGTCTCTCTTTATTTTCCTTGTTTTTTTAGTTTAGATAGTTGTCTTATTGCTTTATATCCTAGATCTGCTTATTTGCTTATTAAGTTAGCTTATTAGTGCTTATTTGTGGATCATTTAGCTTAATAGTCCTAATTGTTCATCTGTTTTTGATTTTCTTAGTATAGATTATAGTTCTTATATAATTTGTCATATAAGTCTTAAAAAACCAAAAATAGTAGAAAATTAGTTTAAATCTTAGATTATTGCTTAATTAGTTGTTAATTAGAGTTAATTAGGTTTGTTATAAGCTAAAACTCATCTGGTGTTAGGCTCTTGATAGATAGATTTCATTTCATGAAGCTTTTCAAATCTGTCAATAATCTTAAGGGGTGTTTGGCATAAGCTATTTTGACCATTAAAAATCAATAAAATTTGTGCAAAACACTTGAGTCAGATGAGTCTTTATAAATCACCGAGTTTTAAATAGTTTTTATAGGTTAAATTTTAAAAATGAAAAAGTTATGGCTTATTTTAAAAGGTTCAGCACTAGGACATTTTAAATCTTAAACTAGGATTGCTTATTTTTGAGTTAGGTCCTCTAGGCTTTTGTTTTCGCTTGTTTTGTGTTTATCCACACTCAAAGAGAGTGTTTAGTGCAGCACCAAACCTCAAAGGGAGCCTGCACTATTGGTCTTTGTTTATGCCAATTACTAACATCAGTTAGTACCGCTGATCTTTAAGCTTCATTTTAGGATAGATAAAATAGGAATTAGAAGCTTAGATTTAGGATTGTTTTAGTTTTCATATAACTTAGGATTAGTCACTGCTTATTTTCCATTTCCAATTTCATTTGCTAGCTTAATTTTGCTTAAAAAAACAACTTAAACAGCCAAAAGACCAAAAACAGTAGGTTAAATATTTAGTTTCTAAAAATCTGAATTCCAGCTTAAGGTAGTAGTTTTTATTGCTTAAATAGTTAGTTTATAAGTAGTTTAATAAGTTTTCAGAAGCTCATAGTCTAGATTTGTTTTTTGAGCTTTTTAGCTTAATTTGATTGTGTGCATTTTAGCTTAATTCCTGAGTTAGCCATTTTCATAATCATTTTCAATAGCTTAAAAGTGTTTCCAGCTTTTGTTTCTTTTCTCAATTAGTTTAAGCATATCTTAGGGAGTTTAGAACAGCTTTTAGATTTTACTTTAAGCTTATTTTGAGTTTTTTACAAGCTTTTTAGTAAATCCAAAGGCAAACACCTAGTTTCTGTAATCTACTTATTGATAAGCTCTTATTGAGCTTATTAGTGGTTTTAAGCCCATATAGCCTTTGTTAAAGTTGTTCTTTCTAGCTTATTCTCCAACTTTGCTCTTTCAAGTTTTTCCAAAAAAACACTTTTTAAATCTCAACCTATTTTTAGGCTTTAAGGGACTTGGGGTGGAATCGGGCTTGGCCTCAGGGTAGGTTTTGTAATTTTGATATTTGCTTGTTAACTCGGTTAGTTCCCCGTTTGACCCTTTGTTTTCACTATTAGTCCTTTATGTTTTTTTTCATAGCTAGTCCTCAGTTAGTTATAGTTAGTTAGTTTTTAATTTTTAATTAATAATTAGGTTAAATTTTTAATTAGTTTAATTAAAGTTTATTAAAGAGATAAAAATTAGGGCTTTTATTTTTATACAATTTTTGCACTTTTTCTTTATCTAGTTTAATTTTTATAAAAATTTTAGGATTTTATTTTTAATAGTTTTATTATTTTTATAGTTTTTAAGTAATTTAAATTTTAAGATAAATCATATCTTTTAATCTAAAAAGCCAAAAATAGTAATTCTTTTTTTCTAAAATTTTCTTTTTACTTAGGAAAAATATAATTCAATTTTTCTCTTTTTTTTTTATTTTTAGGATTTCGCAATTAGAGATTAAAAATAGTTTCTAATTGGTTAAAAAATAAATTCAAAAATAATCAAAAAAATGTTTTTCTTTTTCCTAAAATTTTCTTTTGTCCTATCTTAGGATTAGAAATTTAGTTTACATTTTTAGGAGTTAAATTTAGTTTACTTGCTTAATTGTCGCGTTTTATTTGTTTTCCGTATTTGTTTAATTGTTTAAATTGCCTTTAATTTTCAATTTTAATTGTTGTTTTTTTTATTTAGTAGTCATAGATCATCAAATCATCTATTTTCATATTCAAATCATAATCCAAGCTTAAACGAGGTTTCAATTTTACTAGTCGTTAGGAAAACGACCCGGGTGATCATATTTATCCGGTTAAATATACGTATTATATATTATATTATATATATTTTTAAGAGTGAAATTTCCTTAGAGAATTTTCTTAATTGCTTTTGTGGAATATTATTTTTATAGTATATTTTATTGTGTATTAAAACTTCACAATCAATGAACAAACTTGTGAGGGGAAATCTTGTAAGAGGTTTACCTTCAAAGATTTTTAAAAATGATCATACATGTGTTGCTTGTTAGAAAGGAAAGCAACATAAAGCCTCTTGTAAGACCAAAACTAAGAGCTCAATCAGCCAACCTTTACAAATGTTGCACATGGATTTATTTGGTCTAACTTTTGTAAAGAGTATAATGAAAAAGATGTACTGCCTAGTTGTCACAAATAACTTTAGTAGATTTAGTTAGGTTTTCTTTTTAGTAAATCACATAGTCAAAATAATCATATGTGACAATAAAACTGAATTTAAGAATAAGGAAATAAATCAGTTCTGTGAGATGAAAGAGATTGAGAGAGAATTTAGTGTTGCTAGGACTCCACAACAAAATGGAGTTGTTAAAAAGAAAAACAGAACACTAATAGAGGCTGTTAGGACTATGCTAGCTGATTCAAAGTTACCTACTACCTTTTGGGCTGAAGCAGTTAATACTGCTTGTTACATACAAAATAGGGTATTAGTAATTAAGCCTCACAGCAAGACCCTTTATGAACTTTTTCTAGGTATAAAACCTGCCTTAAGCTTCATGAGACCATTTGGGTGTCTTGTTACTGTTCTTAATACCTTAGATCACCTAGGTAAATTTGATGGGAAGGCCGATGAGGGATTCTTTGTTGGATACTCTATGAATAGCAAGGCATTTAGAGTATTTAACAGTAGAACCAGAATAGTAGAGGAGACCTTGCACCTTACTTTTCTTGAAAATAAATCTAATGTTGCAAGGAGTGGACTAAAATGGCTTTTTGATATTGATACACTAACAAAATCTATGAATTATGAGCCAGTTGTTGCAGGGAATCAATCTAATGGTATTGCAGGTATAAAAGCATGTGAAAATGCAGGTAAAGCTAGAGTGGAGACACTGGCAAAAATTACATAATGCTACCATTTTTGACTCAAGATCCACATTCTTTCTAGTTTAAAGGATTCTCATGATGCTGGATTCAAACCATCAAGGGAGGAGGAAAAGAAGGATGTTGAACATCTAGAGAATAAAGATAGTGAGGTGCCAAATACAGAGGAGCCAAGAGTTAATCAAGAGCATGATGATAGTGTTAACAATACTAACAATATTAACACTGTTAGTTCAACTGTTAATACTGCTAGCATAGAAGATAATGTTGTTGATGAGAATATTGTCTATGAATGTGTTGATGATCCTAATATGCCTAATTTGAAAGAGATTTTCTATTTAGAAGATGATGAAGGTGTTGGTGTAGAGGCTGACATAAACAATTTGGCTACATTCATGCATAACAGTCCTATTCCAACTACCAGAATTCACAAGGATCATCTATTTGAACAAATCATTGGAGATTTACATTCAGCACCTCAAACCAGAAGGATGACAAAGAGTGTGACTGAACATGGTATGTTAAGTTCAGTGCAACAGAGTATCAACTATAAAGATTTTCAAAATTGTCTGTTTACATGTTTCTTATCACAAGCAGAGCCCAAAAAGGTAATCCAAGCATTAAAAGATCCAAGTTAGATAGAAGCTATGCAAGAAGAGCTTCTTCAGTTCAAGTTACAACAGGTTTGGACCTTGGTGGATTTACCATATGGCAAAAGAGCCATTGGTTCTAAATAGGTGTATAGGAACAACAAAGATGAAAGAGGCATTGTAATCAGAAACAAGGCTAGGTTGGTCACACAGGGTTACACTCAAGAAGAAGGAATAGATTATGATGAGGTTTTTGCTCCAGTTGCTAGGATTGAAGCAATTCGGTTGTTCTTAGCCTATGCCTCATTCAAAGACTTTGTTGTGTACCAGATGGATGTGAAGAGTGCATTTCTGTATTGCAAGATTGAAGAGGAAGTTTACGTCTATCAACCTCCAGGATTTGAAGATCCAGAATTCCCTGATAGAGTTTATAAGGTAGAAAAGGCATTATATGGTCTACATCAAGCTCCTAGAGCTTGGTATGAGACTTTATCTACCTATTTATTAGACAATGGATTTTAGAGAGGGACAATAGATAAGACTTTGTTCATTAAAAGAGTCAAAGCTGATATTCTACGAGTTCAAGTATATGTAGATGATATCATTTTTGGATCTACTAAGAAGAGTTTATGTACTGAGTTTGAGAAATTAATGCATAAGAAGTTCCAGATGAGCTCTATGGGTGAGCTTACTTTCTTCTTAGGACTACAAGTGACACAAAAAGATGATGAAATTTTCATCAGTCAAGACAAGTATGTGGATGAAATTTTGAAGAAATTTGGTTTTTCAACTGTGAAGACAGCAAGTACACCTATAGAGACCTCAAAGCCTTTAATGAAGGATAAAAATGATGAATATGTTGATGTTCACTTATATAGATCAATGATTGGCTCATTGATGTATTTAACATCTTCAAGGCCTGATATAATGTTTACTATATGTGCTTGTGCAAGATTCCAAGTCACACCTAAAGTTTTACATCTTCATGCTGTGAAAAGAATCTTTAGATACTTGAAAGGTCAGCCTAAATTGGGCCTTTAGTATCTTAAGGACTCGCCATTTGATTTGGAAGCTTATACTGACAGTGACTATGCTGGTGCAAGTTTAGACAAGAAATCCACAACATGAGGTTGTCAATTTCTTGGAAGCAAATTGATTTCATGGCAATGCAAGAAGCAAACTGTAGTTGCCAACTCTACTACTGAAGCAGAGTATGTAACTGCATCAAATTGCTATGGATAAGTGTTATGGATCCAAAATCAATTGCTTGACTATGGATACAACTTTATGAACACCAAGATTTTCATTGACAATGAAAGCACCATTCGCATAGTTAAGAATCCAGTGTTTCACTCAAAGACTAAGCACATTAAGATTAGACATCACTTCATCAGGGATCATATGCGAAGAGATTAATTCAAGTAATCAAGATTCACACTGATCACAATGTTGCAGATTTACTCACAAAGGCATTTAATGTTAGTAGATTTCAATATCTGATTGCAAGTATTGGAATGCTTAACCCTGAAGTATTGATTAAATGGAGGTTAATTGTGTTAAAATGCAATGGATTATACATAAAGGATGGTTGGAATGAAATGTAAAAGCTGCTAAGGATGAAATTGAGGTTAAAACTGGTAACTCAAAAGTTAATGTTGCTGGGCATTACTTAGTACTACTGGGCAAAAGTTAGTACTGCTAAGCAAAAGTTAGTACTGCTAGGAAAAAGTTAGTGCTATTAGGCTACTTACTACTGCTAGGTTATCGTTGGAGTTACAACCGCTGAGGGTATTCTTTGACTATAAAACAAAAAGTTCGCGTATAGGTTTTCTTTATTACCTATTTAAGCGTATACGATCACACCATATTCATTATTAATCTTCTAATACTCTCTAAATTACAAACCCAAACTCAATTTCATCACCGACTTCAACAATTATCATTCATGGAGGCTCTAAAATTTGTTGATTCACACAACATGATGTAGAGATAGTTGATTTCCTTAATGCTAGCCCTATTAGTTATGCCTTAACTGTAAGTCTAACTATCTATGTGTCCTATACTGAGCAGTTTGGTCTACTGCAAAGACCAAAATAGTCAATAATGAAACACAAATACGTGCTAGAGTTGATGGCAAGACTATAGTAATAACAGAATCATCTGTGAGGAGAGATCTTCACTTTGATGACAAGGATGGTATTACTTGTCTAACAAACACTGAGATTTTTGAAAACCTTCAATTGATGGGATATGAAAAGCTTTTTGATAAACTTACTTTTCTAGAACCTTTCTTTTCCCCTCAATGGACGTATCTCATTCATACCATCTTACAATGTTTAAGTTATAAATCAACAGCTTGGAATGAATTTGGTACTAATATAGCATCAGCAGTTATATGTTTGGCTAAGATTCAAAAATTTAATTTTTCTAAATTGGTTTTTGATGGTATGTTGAGAAACTTATATCCTAATTCTAAAAAGTTTTTAATGTATCCAAGGTTTTTACAACTATTTTTGAACAATCAAATTGAAAATCTTGCAGCAGTTTTTAATGATGAATATGATACACCTTCTCATACTAAAAAGGTTTTTGCAAACATGAGAAGGAAAGGAAAAGATTTTTCAAGGACAGTTACACCATTGTTTCCATCTATGCTGGCATCACAAGCAGTGGAGGGTGAAGGTTCAGGACAACCCACTGAACCCCAACACACACCTACTACTGCTTCACCATCTCATGTTGAACCAATCCCTACTGTTGCATCATCATCACACCCTAAAAAGACCCACAAACGTAGGAAAACCAAAAGCAAGGTCACTGAGATTCCTCAGTCCAGTGAGCCTACTAACCTTGATGCAGATGAGGCTGTCTATGAGGAGAGGGGAGATAGTATGGAAAGGGCTACCACTACTGCTAGCTTAGATGCAGAGCATGACAGTGGTAACATAAATATGACCCAATCCACGGCAATACATAATTTTCCTTTTCCTTAGGGAATTGGCTCAAGTGGTAGTCCCAGGTGCCAAGAAGCCATAGGGGATACCATTGCTCAGAATAGGTCTGAGAGGGTATCTACACCTTCTTATGATTCACCTCTCCTAGATTTACATACGTGGAAGTGATGAGGAAAGAGTTGAACTTAAGGAATTGATGGATATGTGTACAAACTGTCCTGATAAAGGGTTTCTATGAACATGAGAATGTAAAGGATGCTTAAGCTTTGGAAATTAAAAAGTTAAAGAAAAGATTTAAGAAGCTGGAAAGAAAGAACAATAAAGAAGAGAGTCAAGAAGTTGAAAAAGAAGAAAAAGGCAAGAACTCCACAACTCAAGAGAAGATTGTTCAAAGTCAGAATAGAGTCTTCTGCTGAAAAGAGTTTGGGTGATCAGGAGGATGCATTCAAACAGGGGAGGAATGAAGACCAAGATGAAGATATTTCATTTGTTCAAGAGGATGCAGAGACTCAGGGGAGATATAATCATGATATTGAAGTTACTACTGCTGGTGTATCTGTTAGTACTGCTGAACCAAGTACTCCCCCAACAACAACAACAACTCTTATAGAAGATGAAGATCTCACAATTGCTCAGACACTTATGAAAATGAGAAGTGAGAAATCAAAAGAGAAATCAAAAGAAAAATCAAAGGAAAAAGGAGTATCCAGTGAAAGTACTTCAAGACCAACAAGAGGAGTAACTATGCAAGAACCTAGTGAGTCTGAAACAAGAACAACAGTACCTCCTCCACAACATGATCCAAAAGACAAAGGAAAAGCTAAAATGATTGAACCAGAGAAGCCATTAAAGAAAAAGGACCAGATCAAGTTTGATGAAGAAATAGCTAAAAGACTTGCAGAAGAGTTGCATGCTGAATTAAAAGAAGAAGAAAGGGTTGCAAGACAAAGAGAAGAAGAGGCTAACTTAATTTCATGGGATAATACTCAAGCTATGATGGAGGTAGATTATGAGTTAGCTCAGAGAATACAAGCAGAAGAACAGGGAGAATTGACCATTGAAGAAAGATCAAAATTGTTTGTAGAGCTCATGGATAAAAGGAAGAAGCACTTTGCAAAGCTTAGAGCTAAAGAGATCAGAAGAAAACCACCAACTAAAGCTCAAAAGAGGAATCAAATGTGTACTTATTTGAAAAATATGGCTAATTACAAGCATAGTCAGTTGAAGAACAAAAGTTTTAAAGAAATTCAGATGTTATTTGACAATACTATGAAGTGGATAGATTCATTTGTTCCTATGGATTCAGAGGTGGTAGAAGGAAGTAATAGCCAGGCAGAATGAAGTAAGAAGAGAACAAGAAAAGAACTTGATAAAGAAAGTGTCAAGAAACAAAAGCTAGAGGATGATGCAGAAAAGGCAGAACTTAAACTTTGTTTAGAGATAGTTTCAAAAGATGATGAAGTTATCCATGTTGAATCACTAGCTACAAAATATCCAATAGTTGACTGGAAGACACACATTCTAGCAAAAGACAAGATGTATTATGAGATCATCAGGGCTGATGGAAGTACTAAGTATTATAGGATATTTATGCAATGCTTGATGATTTTGATAGACAAGATGTGTTAGATCTATACAGGCTGGTAAAGGAAAGATTTGAGATAACAAGCCCAGAAGGATATGATAGATTACTTTGGGGAGATCTCATAACTTTATTTGAACCAAGTGAGGAAGATGAAATCTGGAAAGCTCAACAGGACTACACATTGATAAGCTGGAGGTTATTTGATTCATGTGGAATTCATTTACTATTGATGGATACTATATTAATACGGTACACTCTTGATTGTGTTTAGGGTTATACAACCTTGAAGTATAAAAGATGTATGTGTAAGCGAGAGATCTGACTAATGCCTTAGGATCTCCTTTTATACATCAAGGAACCCTAATGGGCTTACAACGCATTTTCTATACATACATATCTTTTCCTAAAATATCTCATTCTTATCACATAAGCAATACTAACATATAACTAACAATACTAACTTATAACTAACAATAGAAACTCTTCTAGCAGTAGTAACTAATACTAGCAGTTTAGTAACTTTACAACTAGCAGTAGTAATGACTTGGAATATTTCCTACAGTCTTCATCAGCAGTAGAAACATAACCAGCAGTAGTAACAATCATAACTGGCAGCAGTACCTTTAATAGCACTCAAATATCTTTTAATCCCAACAATCCTCCCCTAAACTCGATGTTCACCTTCTGAATCTTTAAGTTTCTTGATTAAAAGCTTTATCTTCATCAAGAGGATGTATCCAAACATCTCTTTACTTTTTGTGTTGTGACTTGATATATCTGAGAAGCTCATAAGCCATTTCACACTCATAATCAACTTCTATCTTCCCACTTAACATTCTTGAAAGCATTTCTTGTGTAAGAGGATATTTCTTTTCAACCATTATGTGAATAGTAATTCCAGTATCCATCAACAATAAATGAATTCTACATGAATCATATAGCCTCCAGCTTATCAATGTGTAGTCTTGTTAAGCTTTCTAGATTTCATCTTCTTCACTTGGTTCAAATAAAGTTATGAGATCTCCCCAAAGCAATCTGTCATATCCTTCTGGGCTTGTTGTCTCAAATCTTTCCTTTACCAGCCTGTATAGATCTAACACATCATGTCTGTCAAAATCATCAAGCATTGCAGTGAATATCTTGTAAAATTTAGTACTTCTATCAGCCCTGATGATCTCATATACATCTTGTCTTCTGTTAGAATGTGTGTCTTCCAGTCAACTATTGGATATTTTGTAGCTAATGATTCAACATTGATAGCTTCATCATCTCTTGGAACTATCTCTAAACAAAGTTCAAGTTCTGCCTTCTCAGCATCATCCTCTACCTTTCGTCTCTTGACACTTTATTCATCAAGTTCTTTTCTTGTTCTATTCTTACTTCCTTTTGCCTGGCTTTTACTTCCTTCCACCACCTCTGAATCCATAGGAACAAATGAATCTATCCACTTCATATCATTGTCAAATAACATCTGAATTTCTTCAAAAATTTTGTTCTTCAACTGACTATGCTTGTAATTAGCCATATTTTTCAAATAAGTACACATTTGATTCCTCTTTTAAGTTTTGGTTGGTGGTTTTCTTCTAATCTCTTCAGCTCTAAGCTTTGCAAAGTGCTTCTTCCTTTTGTCCATGAGCTCTACAAACAGTTTTGATCTTTCTTCAATGGTTAACTCTCTCTGCTCTTCTGCTTGTAGTCTCTGAGCTAACTCATAATCTGCCTCCATCATAGCTTGAGTATTATCCCATGAAATTAAGTTAGCCTCTTCTTCTCTTTGTCTTGCATCCCTTTCTTCTTCTTCTAACTCAGCCTCTAATTCTTCTGCAAGTCTTTTAGCCATTTCTTCATCAAAATTGATCTGATCCTTCTTCTTTGATGGATTCTCTAGTTCAATCATTTTAGCTTTTCCCTTGTCTTTTGGATCATGTTGTGGAGGAGGTACTGTTTTTCTCGTTCCAGACTCACTAGGTTCTTGTATAGTTACTCCTCTTGTTGGTCTTGTAGCAGTCTCACTAGATACTCCTTTTTCCTTTGATTTTTCTTTTGATTTCTAACTTCTTATTTTCACAAGTGTCTGAGCAATTATGAGATCTTCATCTTCAATAAGAGTTGTTGTTGTTGGAGGAGTACTTGGTTCAGTAGTACTAACAGATACACCAGCAGAAGTAATTGGTGCACTAGTAGTAATAATGGGTTCAGTCGTAGTAACATTAATACTGGCAGTACTAATTGATGTACTAGCAGTATTAATTTCAATAGCATGATCATACCTCCCCTGAGTCTCTACATCATCTTGATCAAATGAAATCCCTTCATCTTGATCTAATTCAGCTATATTCCTCTCCTGTTTGGATGCATCCTCCTGATCACTCAAACTTTTATCAGCAGAACACTCTATCCTTACTTTGAATAACCTCCTCTTGAGTTGTGGAGTTCTTGCCTTTTTCTTCTTTTCCAACTTCTTGACTCTCTTCTTTAGATTAATAATTTCCAAATCCTGAGCAGTCTTGATATTCTCCAAGGCAAGAATCCTTTCAGACAATTTTGTACAAATTTCCATCAATTCATTCAGTTTCATACTGTCCTCCCCACTTCCAATTGTGTTAACTCTTGAGAGAGGTGGATCATTGGACTGTTTAGACAACCTCTCAAACCTAGTTTGAGCAGGTCTGTCCCCCAATATGGTATCTTGGCGCCTGGGACCACTACCTGAACCAGTTCCCTGAGGAATAGGCTCATTAAGTGTTTCCATGGATTGGGTCCTATTTATGTTACCGATGTCCTGCTCTGCATCTAAGCTAGCAGTAGTAGTGGCAGCCCTTTCCATACTGTCTCCCATCTCCTCATGGACAGTCTCATCTGCTACAAGGATAGTAGGTCCACTAAACTGAGATATCTCAGTGGCCTTTCTTTTGGTTTTCCTGTGTTTGTGGGTCTTTTTAAGGTGTGATGATGATGCAACAGTAGGGATTGGTTCAATATTAGATGGTGAAGCAGTAGTAGGTGTGTGTTGGGGTTCAGAAGGTTGTCCTGAACCTTCACCCACATCTGCTTGTGGTTGTATCAACATAGTAGCAAACAATGGTGTAACTATTCCTAAAAAATCTTTTCCTTGCCTTCTCTTGTTTGCAAAAACCTTTTTAGTATGAGAAGGTGTAGCATATTCATCATTAAAAATTGCTTCAAGATTTTCAATTTGATTATTCAAAAACAGTTGTAAAAACCTTGGATACATTAGAAACTTTTTAGAATTAGGATCCAAGTTTCTCAACATACCATCAAAAATCAATTTAGAAAAATTAAATTTTTGATTCTTAACCAAACATATAACTGCAGATGCAATATTTGTACCAAATTCGTTCCAAGCAGTTGATTTTGAACTCAAACATTGCAAGATGGTATGTATAAGATACTTCCATTAAGGGGAAAAATAAGATTTATAAAAAGTAAGTCTATCAGAAAGATTCTCATATCCCATCAATTGAAGGTTTTCAAAAATTTCAATATTTGTGAGACAAGCAATACCATCCTCATCATTAAATTGAAGATCTTATCCGCACAGATGATTTCTGTTATTACTATTGTTTGCCATCACTTTGGCATTATTTGTCTTTTCATATTGACTATTTTGATCTTTGCAGTAGACCAAAACTGCTCAATATAAGACACATAGATAGTTGGACTTACAGTTAAGGCATATCGGATTGGGTTAGCATTCAGAAAGTCCACTATCTCATCAAAATCAGCATTCTTTGAGGATTTTTCTAAGTAAGCGACCATGTTGTGTGAATGAACAAATTTTAGAGCCTCCATGAATGATAAGTGTTGAAGTCGGTGATGAAATTGAGTTTGGGTTTTTAATTGAGAGAGTATTAGAAAATCAATAACGGATATGGTGTGATCGTATGCTCTCAAATAGGTAATAAAGGAAACCTATACACGAAGTTTTCATTTTATAGTCAAAGAATACCCTCAGCAGTTGTAACTCTAACGGTAACCTAGCAGTAGTAAATTAGCCCAGCAGTATGAACTTTTTTCCTAGCAGTACTAACTTTCACCCAACAGTACTAAGTAATGCCCAGCAATATTAACTCTTGAGTTACCAGTTTTAACCCTAATTTCATCCTTAGCATTTCCACCCCATTCCAATCATCAATATATCCAAACAACACTTCAGAGATTAAGCATTCCAATGCTAGCAGTCAAAAATTGAAAACGACTAACATCAAATGCCTTTGTGAGTAAGTCTGCAACATTGTGATCAGTGTGAATCTTGATCACTTAAATTAATCTTTTCTTATATGAATCCCTGATGAAGTGATGTCTAATCTCAATGTGCTTAGTCTTTGAGTGAAACACTGGATTTTTCACAATGCAGATAGTACTCTCATTGTTAATGAAAATCTTGGTGTTCATAAAGTTGCATCCATAATCAAGCAATTGATTTTGGATCCATAACACCTGTCCACAACAACTAGATGAAGCTACATACTCTGCTTCAGTAGTAGAGTTGGCAACTACAATTTACTTCTTGCATTGCCATGAAATCAATCTGCTTCTAAGAAATTGACAACCTCTTGTTGTAGATTTCCTGTCTA
This sequence comes from Tanacetum coccineum, assembly GCA_026074375.1. NCBI lineage: Eukaryota > Viridiplantae > Streptophyta > Magnoliopsida > Asterales > Asteraceae > Tanacetum > Tanacetum coccineum. Next base: position 14,503 of record BQNB010090065.1, read on the forward strand.
AACTTGCACCAGCATAGTCACTGTCAGTATAAGCTTCCAAATCAAATGGTGAGTCCTTAGGATACCAAAGGCCTAATTTAGGTTGACCTTTCAAGTATCTAAAGATTCTTTTCACAGCTTGAAGATGTGAAACTTTAGGTGTGACTTGGAATCTTTCACAAACACATACAGTAAACATTATATCAGGCCTTGAAGATGTTAAATACATCAATGAGCCAATCATTGATCTATATAAGTGAATATCAACATCTTCAGCATTTTCATCCTTCATCAAAGGCTTTAAGGTCTCCATAGGTGTACTTTATGTCTTCATAGTTGAAAAACCAAACTTTTTCAAAATTTCATCCACATACTTGTCTTGACTGATGAAAATACCATCATCTTTATGTGTCACTTACAGTCCTAAAAAGAAAGTGAGCTCACCCATATAACTTATCTGGAACTTCTTGTGCATTAATTTCTCAAACTCAGTGCATAAACCCTTCTTAGTAGATCCAAAAATGATATCATCTACATATACTTGAACTAGTAGAATATCACCTTTGACCTTTTTAATGAAGAAAGTCTTGTCTATTATCCCTCTCTGAAATCCATTGTCCAATAAATAGGTAGATAGAGTCTCATACCAAGCTCTAGGAGCTTGTTGTATACCATATAATACCTTTTCTAGCTTATAAACTCTGTCAGGGAACTCTGGATCTTCAAACCCTGAAGGTTGACAGACATAAACTTCCTCTTCAATCTTGCCATACAGAAATGCACTCTTCACATCCATCTGGTACACAACAAAGTCTTTATATAAGGCATAGGCTAAAAAAAACCTAATTGCTTCAATCCTAGCAACTGGAGCAAACACCTTATCATAATTTATTCCCTCTTCTTGAGTGTAACCCTGTGGAACCAACCTAGCCTGGTTCCTGATTACAATGCCTCTTTCATCTTTCTTGTTCCTATACACCCATTTAGTACCAATGGCTCTTTTGCCATATCGTAAATCCACCAAGGTCTAAACCTATTGTAACTTGAACTGCAGAAGCTCTTCTTGCATAGCTTCTATCTAGCTTGGATCTTTTAATGCTTGGATTACCTTTTTGGGTTCTGCTTGTGATAAGAAACATGCAAATGGACAATTCTGAAAGTCTTTATGGTTGATTCTCTGTTGCACTAAACTAAACATACCATGTTCAGTCACACTCTTTGTCATCCTTCTGGTTTGAGGTGCTAAATGTAGATCTCCAATAATCTGTTCAACTGGATGATCTTTGTGAACTCTTGTTGTTCCAAGTTATTCATGTCTCCTTCTGTAACAAAGTCTGCATCATCATTTGAATAGACAATCTCTTCTAAATTAGGCATATTTGGATCATCAGCACATCCATATACTATATTCTCATCAACAACATTATCCATTATGCTAGTAGTATTAACAGTTGAACTAACAGTATTAATATTGTTAGTATTGTTAACATTTTCTGCATCCTTCTCTTGATTAACTCTTGGCTCCTTTGTACTTAGAACCTTACTATCTTCATTCTCTGGATCTTCAGCATCCTTCTTTTCCTCCTCCTCTGATGGTTTGAATCCAGCATCAGGAGAATCCTTTGAACTAGAAGAGAATGTTGGATTTTGAGTACATAATGGTAGCAGTATATACTCATGACTAGGTATTGTCTTCTTCCCAGCTTGACCTGCATCTATACTTTCTTTGGTACCTGCATTACCATTAGTTTGATTCCCTGCAACAACTGGCTTATAATTCATAGATTTTGTCAGTGTATCAATATCAAAAAGCCATTCTGGTCCACTCCCTGCAACATTAGGTTTATTTTCAAGAAAAGTAATGTGCAAGGTCTCCTCTACTATCCTGGTTCTACTGTTAAATACTCTAAATGCTTTACTATTAACAGAGTATCCAACAAAGAATCCCTCATCAGCCTTCCCATCAAACTTACCTAGGTGATCTAAGGTATTAAGAATAGTAACAGGACACCCAAATGGTCTCATAAAGCTTATTATTGGTGGTCTACCATTAAAAAGTTCATAAGGGGTCTTGTTGTGAGGCTTAATTACTAATACCCTATTTTGTACATAACAAGCAGTATTAACTGCTTCAGCCCAAAAGGTAGTAGGTAACTTTGAATCAGCTAGCATAGTCCTAGCAGCCTCTATTAGTGTTCTGTTTTTCCTTTCAGCTACTCCATTTTGTTGTGGAGTCCTAGCAACACTAAATTCTCTCTTAATCCCTTTCATCTCACAGAACTGATTCATTTCCTTATTCTTAAATTCAGTTCCATTGTCACATCTGATTATTTTAACTTTGTGATTTATTTAGTTTTCTATTCCTGTTATAAAAGCATTAAGGGTTCCACTGGTCTCATCCTTAGTTGCTAAAAATAAAACCCAACTAAACCTACTAAAGTTATCTGTGACAACTAGGCAGTACATCTTTTTCATTATACTCTTTACAAAAGTTAGACCAAATAAATCCATGTGCAACAACTGTAAAGGTTGGCTGATTGAGCTCACAGTTTTGGTCTTACAAAAGGCTTTATGTTGCTTTCCTTTCTGACAAGCAACACATGTATGATCATTTTCAAAAATCTTTAAAGATAAACCTCTTACAAGATTTCCCCTCACCAGTTTGTTCATAGTTTTGAAATTTATATGCCCAAGTCTCTTATGCCAAAGATTAGATTCATCTAATGTAGCCTTTGCAAAGAGACAAGTTAGACCTCCTGAAGGAGCAACATTCTTTAAGTCAACACTATACATGTTGTTCTTTCTGGGAACTCTAAGCAAGACTTGATTTTCATCAAGTAGCTTAAAGTCAGGAGACAAAACAACACATTCAGTGTCAGTAAAAAGAACACTGTTCATATTGTCACACATTTATGAGACACTAAAAAGGCTAAACTTAAGCTTCTTAACAAAGTACACATCTTCAAAATCTAATTTTCATGTCCTGATTTTACCTTTACCAGTGATTTTACCACCTTTG